>JALHAQ010000101.1:0-117741 GCA_023838395.1 Holcopasites calliopsidis
CCGTCCTCGATTGTTAACAACACATCCATCAACACAGAAATTTGCAGCACACAAGAATCACGATTCCACGATTTGCACTAAACTAATTATTCCAGGGATGTTCCTCGTGTCCACCACTCGCTTGAATTCAATGATTCGGTATAAGCAAATTAAGAACAATATCAAATTATTCGTTATTCGTGTAGAATCAATTAATCGATTGGCTAATAAACCTATCAATTGCAGCCCGCGTTAAATTAAAAAAGATTGACAGAAGATTCAAATTAGACTCACCCATGCATCCAGAAATGAACCTGCTTCGACGAAAATGGGTCACTGTGTCAGCCTACCGATCTTGAGCATTGCAAGTAGGTATCCCGCAGTGCAAGACAGCTGATGTTACGGCCAGGTCAGCGAACTCACTTTATTTGACAAAACTTGCTACCTGCACGGCAACTATCACTGGGTTATTCTACCGATCCTGGCCATTCGAAGAACAAACACATGGTGCACAACAGCCGATGTCTCGGTTGGAACAGTGAAAGAACTTCGTTTCACAAAATTTCCATCATTGCACGATCACTGTCTCTTTACACTTCAAGATTTGAATTTATGAAATCAGTTGTTCCCACTTATGAATAATTGCTAGCTGCGAAAGGGGCTGATTGTTATTAACTTTGAAGGGCTTCGACTTAGCCCTTTCTACTGCCCAATGCGCTTTTCCACGTTCTGCAATTTCATCGTCGTGTTCCCGAGCGCGTAATCACTCGCGAGCTTCACGTTTTAAAACTTAACTTTTATTTCGTTGAATATAAAAACAAAAATTACAGTGTCAGAGAGATCTTTACTGTATGGCGTTCAAATTGATTCTGTCTTGAGAAACTATGACGCGGTTTACAACGGTGGACGAGGGCTAGCTGGAAAAACGTTATAAGGGAGAGTTACGGGTCCTTACGGGGGGCGCGCTTTAGAGTGAAAGGCCCTTGAGGCCCACGTGCTAGCCAGCAGAGTTTTCGGTTCCCAGGAAACACGGCCGTGGCGAATTTACTGGAGACATTTTCCAGTTGCCGGGAAGCCACTGCGGAGTGTTCAAGACACTGTTACATTCTCCGAGATGCTACATCTTTTATTACATTCTTTGTAATGCTATACCTTTTCCGGGGACTGGAAAATGTTTTCACAATATATATATATATATATACATGGAACCATGACCTACCGCACCGTGAATTCTGACACGCAGAAGGCACACGCGTTACGATGTATAGCATACAACCTGCTTACTTGTAAAAATCCACATGGGCATATCAAAACCCGCCCAATGGGATTATCAAGTAAAGAGGGTGATGGCAGCCTTCAATCCTCAATTTTGTTCACAAAAACCAAATACACATGCACTGCGATTGTCCCGTCCGCGAGTGTCTATGCGCACACGCGATTGTCCCGTCCGCGATTGTTAACAATACACCCTTCAACACAGAAATTTGCAGCACACGAGGATCAAGTACACATGCACCACGATTGCCCGTCCGCGAGTGCCTATGTGTACACGCGATTGTCCCGTCCGCGAGTGTGTATGTGAACACGCGATTGTGCCGGCCGCGAATATAAGTTGGCATCAACACTATTATTTTAAAACGTGTTCAATGTATCTACCATGTTCCTGAACACAAAGATTTATCCTTCGACGAATGTTCTTTTGCACTTTCCGGAAATCTGTTAGTGCATTTTGAATTATACCGCATGAAAATTGTATGCGGTCCCATGGTTCAGCTTGTGTATTGACTGGCGTCGAATACACCAGATGTTTGAAGTGTCCCCATAAATAAAAGTCAAGCGGATTTAAATCTGGGGACCGAGCAGGCCAAGGGACGGGGCAGGTCAAGAAACCGGTCTTCCTCGTCCGATCCACTTTCGGCGAAAGTAACACTACACCAACCCTACGCTAATACAAAAACTAAGATTTCTATGCTAAGTACAACTAAAAAGTTCTCGTTATTTAAAGAGATCCGTATGCAATGCTATGCGAGCAGAAACTGAATGGATCGTCCAGAAAGGATGGTGAACCGATACATGCCGAATCGTCATGCATCGTCTTTACGGAAAATGTTCGGCGGCATTTGTTATCTTTCGGCCGTAGAAAGGGGCGGCAGCACTCGAGGATCAGATTACTTTGTTTCACGGATATGTTTCTGATGTCGGTATCGCTTCCACCTCGTTCGACTCCTTTCTACGGCCGAAAGAATAACAAATGCCGCCGAACATTTTCCGTAGAGACGATGCGTGACGATTCGGCATGGATCGGTTCACCATTATTTCTATACGATCCATTCATTTTCTGCTCGCATAGCATTGAACACAGATTTTGTTGCCACGCACGTGTACGGATTCTGTTGTCACGCACGTGTACGGATTGTCGGTTACGGCAAGGAAGAGAAAGTTTATTATACTCGATAATAAACGGAGGACCAGACAGTTGGGTCCCATGTGCATCGGCAACCCTAAAAATCCATGACGGTACTTGCGCCATGTGATCAGCAGTAGCAAAATTTCCACGAAATTATTTCCCCAGGTAAACCCCCCCAAACAACTGACACCTTTCCACCACTCCTTTCCCAAAAATCACGAATGTTTTTAGCACATTTACCCGAACCGAACCCTTACCACGCCCAATTTCCCTCCACGATTCCACCACCCTCAACAAGTAGAAACAAACATTGTCGTCATAAAATCAGATGTAAAACCCCCAAAAAAGTGACACCTTTCCACCACTCCTTTCCCAAAAATCGCGAATGTTTTTAGCACATTTACCCGAACCGAACCCTTACCACGCCCAATTTCCCTCCACGATTCCACCACCCTCAACAAGTAGAAACAAACATTGTCGTCATAAAATCAGATGTAAAACCCCCAAAAAAGTGACACCTTTCCACCACTCCTTTCCCAAAAATCACGAATGTTTTTAGCACATTTACTCGAACCGAACCCTTACCACGCCCAATTTCCCTCCACGATTCCACCACCCTCAACAAGTAGAAATAAATATTTTCGTCAAAAAATCAGATGTCAAGTCAAGTCACTCATTCATGTTTGAACTTCTTACGACATTACGATCTGCTTGCGAGCTGCTTACGATCGGTCTAAATAACGATAAACTTTTAGTTATACAATAAAAATCTCAGTTTAGTATTAGTTTAGTATTAGTTTAGTATTAGTTTAGTATTAGTTTAGTATTAGAGTAGGGTTAGTGTAGTGTTAGTGTGGTGTTAGTGCAGTGTTAGTGTAGTGTTAGTGTATCGCAAGACATCAAGATGTCCGAATACACCCACGAACAATATGCGGACATGATGATGTGCTACGGGAAAGCTGATGGAAGAGCATCCGTAGCACGTGAAATTTATCGGAGCAGGTACCCATCGAGAAATCTGCCAGATGGGAGGACCTTTACTGCTATTTATCAGCGTTTACGGGAAGGAGGAACTTTTGTACGATCAAGAAGCGGAGGTCATAACCAACGACACCCGGACCTTGATGATCGTATAATTACGCATATTGAAGAAAACCCTTCAACGAGTACACGAAATATTGCAGCCGAGGAAAGTGTCAGCCATCAAACCGTGTGGAGAATATTAAAAGAAAGGAAATTGCACCCGTACCACTATCAGCGGGTGCACCTAATAGAAGAGGGTGACTTCGAGAGGCGCCTCAATTTCTGCACGTGGATGGCGCAAAAGATCGCAGCCGACCGAAATTTCGCTTCAAGGATACTGTTCACCGACGAAGCAAACTTCAATAGACGTGGCGTGGTGAACTTCCACAACGCTCATGTCTGGGCAGAGGAAAATCCACATGCGCGGTGGGAGTCCAACTCGCAGCGAGAGTTCTCAATTAACATCTGGGCAGGAATAATTGGAAACAAGGTAATCGGTCCCGTTCGCTTACCATCACGCTTAACGGGACAAGGATACCTTGAATTCTTGCAAATGCAGTTGCCACCGCTGTTAGAGGATGTTGCACTGGATGTGCGAAGAAGCATGTGGTACATGCAAGATGGAGCACCACCACACTCCACCCTGTCAGTACGCGAACATTTAGACGCGTACTTTCGCCAAAACTGGATCGGACGAGGAGGACCGGTCCCTTGGCCTGCCCGGTCCCCAGATTTAAATCCGCTTGATTTTTATTTCTGGGGACACCTGAAACAACTGGTGTATTCGACGCCGGTCAATACACAAGCGGAACTATGGGACCGCATACAATTTTCATGCGGTGTAATTCAAAATGCACTAACAGATTTCCGGAAAGTGCAGAAGAACTTTCGCCAAAGGATAAATCTGTGTGCTCAGGAGCATGGTGGATACGTTGAACACCTTTTAAAATAATAGTGTTAGTGCCAACGTACATTCGCGGACGGGACAATCGCGTGTACACATACACACTCGCGGACGGGACAATCGTGGTGCATGTGTATGTGATTTTGTTGAGCACAGATGTGTATTGCTAGCTCCAGTGTAACACCGCAGACGGGACAATCGTGTGCACACATACACACTCGCGGACGGGACAATCGTGATGCATGTGTATGTGATTTTGGTGAACATCAATGTGTATTGCCGGCTCCAGTGTAACACTCGCGGACGGGACAATCGCGTGTACACATAGACACTCGCGGACGGGACAATCGTGGTGCATGTGTGTGATTTTGGTGAACAGGTTGTGTGTGTATTGTCGGCTGTAGTGTGACACTCGCGGACGGGACAATCGCGTGTACACATAGGCACTCGCGGACGGGACAATCGTGGTGCATGTGTACTTGATCCTCGTGTGCTGCAAATTTCTGTGTTGAAGGGTGTATTGTTAACAATCGCGGACGGGACAATCGCGTGTGCGCATAGACACTCGCGGACGGGACAATCGCAGTGCATGTGTATTTGGTTTTTGTGAACAAAATTGAGGATTGAAGGCTGCCATCACCCTCTTTACTTGATAATCCCATTGGGCGGGTTTTGATATGCCCATGTGGATTTTTACAAGTAAGCAGGTTGTATGCTATACATCGTAACGCGTGTGCCTTCTGCGTGTCAGAATTCACGGTGCGGTAGGTCATGGTTCCGGCGGCGTCGTAGGGAATGACTACCACTGAACGAAGCTGTTTGACTCGAGGCTCACGCGTCAAATTGCCTATCGGCAGGCGTTCGAACGCCGTTTTTTTAAACATCGATATCTCGTAAGCAAAGCCTCAAACGGAAAATTGCTATTCTTGATTTTCGCTTTATTTTGGCCCGTAGAATAACCCCTTAAAATATTTGCATACTGTTGCGTTACACCCTGTATATCAACTTACATTCTATGCATTGCTTGAGGGAAATATTCCACTTTGTCTTTTAGAAAAAGACCTTGTTACAATTCAGAAATTTGTATGCTGCTGTGGCGGGATTCGAACTCAGGACCAACCTTTTACTGCGTGATGTGCTTCCTCGCTGAGCCATGCGTACCTACATTGTTAGGTTAATTACTTTTTACACTTATGGAGGCTCAAATATATAAAAGAATATATAGGGTGTAACGCAACCCTCTGCAAATATTTTAAGGGGTGATTCTACAAGCCAAAATAAAGCGAAAATCAAGAATGAAAATTCTGCATTTGGGGCTTTGTTAATAAGATACCGATGTTTTAAAAAACGCGGTGAAAACGCCTGCCGGTAGGCAATTTAATGGGCAGCGGCTCGAGTCCGGCAGCTGCATTCAGTGGTAGTCATTCGCTACATGGAAGAGAAACCATGACCTACCACACCGCGTAATCTGGCACCCAAAAGGCACACGTTTTACGATGTACAGCATTCAACCTGCTTACTTGTAAAAATCTACATGGGCATATCAAAACCCACCCAATGGGATTATCAAGTAAAGAGGGTGATGGCCTTCAATCAACAATTTTCTTCTCAAAAACCAAATACACATACACCACGATTGTCGCGGCCGCGAATGTCTATGCGTACACGCGACTGTCCCATCAACGAGTTGTCCACGATTTGCACTAAACTTATTATTCCAGGAGATGTTCCTCGCGTCCACCATCCGCTTGAAGATAGTGGTTCAACTCTTTCACGCAAGTCGTGTCACAATTTCCGAAAGGCTGTTATTATTGTCAGAGGACATCATCATGTTAGCGTATTTCGCAAATGTACACGAACCTTTGGACACCTGTTACCACTATCACCGCACATAATCAATTGCAAGAAAAAGTAGTTTTAAGATTGGCATTATGTATCTAGAAATTGAAATAATCAAGTTCTAAGAACCAAACTAAATTAAAAAACGAAAGTAATAACAATAGAAATAAACGCAATATTAAATACTAAAACTTAAAGTACAACTGGAATGTTTAAACCGTTCCGTATTCAACGTCGTACAAGCAGCAACTGTCTCGATCGTCTAGAAATAACGATCAACCGATGCGTGCCGAATCGTCGCGAGTCGTATCTACGGAAAGTGTTTGGAAGTATTTGTTATTCTTTCGGCCGTAGAAAGGGGCAACAGTGTTGCCCTATCGACGACTCGTGACGATTCGGCATGCATCGGTTGAACATTATTTCTAGACGATCGAGGCAGTTGCTGTTTGTACGCTGTTGAATACGGAATGGTTTAAACATTCCAGTTGTACTTTGAATTTTAGTATTCGGCATAGATTTAATATTGCATTTAGTTCTATTGTTATTACTCTTGATATTAATATTTTTAATTGATTTCAATTTCTAGATACGCAATCTCAATTTTAAAGCTACTTTTTGTTACAAGAGGGTAACGTGCGGTGATAGTGATGGTGCCAAGTGTCCAAAGGGTCGTGTACATTTGCGGAATACGACTACATGATGATGTTCTCTAACAATAATAACAGACTTCCGAAAACTGTGACACGATTTGCGTCAAAGATTGACTCACTGCATTCAAGCGAGTAGTGGACACGAAGAACATCTCCTGGAATAATGAGTTTAGTGCAAATCTTGGAATCGTGATCTTCGTGTGCTGCAAATTTCTGTGTTGAAGGGTGTATTGTGAACCATCACGGACGGGACAATCGCGTGTACGCATAGACACTTGCGAACGGAACAATCGTAGTGCATGTGTATTTGGTTTTTGAGAAGAAAATTGTGGATTGAAGGCCGTCACCCTCTTTACTTGATAATCCCATTGGGCGGGTTTCGATATGCCCATGTGGATTTTTACAAGTAAGCAGGTTGAATGCTATACATCGTAATGCGTGTGCCTTCTGAGTGTCAGATTTCACGGTGCGGTAGGTCATGATTCCTGCGGCGTCGTAGCGAATGACTACCACTGAACGCAGCTGTTTGACTCGAGTCTCACGCGTCAGATTGCCCATCGGCAGGCGTTCGAACGCCGTTTTTTTAAACATCGATATCTCGTAAACAAAGCCTCAAACGGAAAATTGCCATTCTTGATTTTCGCTTTATTTTGTCCTGTAGAATCACGCCTTAAAATATTTGCATACTGTTGCGTTACACCCTGTATATCTCGTATCAAATCATATAATTATTAGAAGAGATAAACTTGTGTTAAAAAATTATTTATTTTACTTTTTATAATGAAGCATATTATTAATATATTGATAATTAAGGTGTGGATTACAAAATATTTTTCCAAAATTTTTGTGCTTCTAGGATGTATATTAACGACACACAGATATTTTCTTAAGTACTTCCATCCTAGGTAAGTATCGAAACACATACAATATATTTGCTAAATAAACAAAACATTTTATTGTGACAAAATATATTGTTATATTATAGTATAGAAAAATAAAATAGCATAATATAATAAATAATAAGAACAATGAAATAATATAGCTTAAAAGTATATTTGTTGTAATATATGTAATATGTTTTATATAATTGTTGAAAAGTTAAGTTTTAATTCTAGATTTAGCTGTTGCTAAAAATAGGAACACGATGCTTTTTATTTCTACGTCTGTAATAGACGCCTGCCTTCTTCTTGTTGCTACTGTAAAAGAAAAAATAAAATAAGTTGCATATTATATATCTAAAACTTAAAAGTTATAAGTATATTTACCAGTTACAGCTTCGTACAGCTTTGAATTAATAAAAGGTAATTTTTTTTTCTTCCCTGCCCTGAATAAGAAGTTGCCGCTTGGTTTGACATTAATTTGTTCATCATGTTGTATATGATTTTGTTGTTTGTATTGCCGCCGACTAAATACAGTAATTGTACCTGGAAGAAGATATGCGATTATTTATTTGATAAAAATTTGAAACGTTATTGTACTAATAATTAATTGTAAAAATACAGCACTATGATTTTGTAACGGTCGTACCGGCGGTGGGACCGTTGGTTGGAGGCGGGTGCCGGCTCAGTCGGCTGGCCGGGTTCGTTAGGACTGAATGAGGGATGCTTAGTAACGAGTCAGTGGGTATCTGTTTACTACCATCTTTATTAAATTTATCTTATTCTAATTACAACACCTACTACTAATCTTACTTCTACGCGATTCGCGAAGCGGTGTCTTCGCGACGGTTTCGGCGGTACACGAAGCGGTATCTTCGTGGTGGTTTCGGCGGTGTCGCGAAGCGGTATCTTCGTGACGGTTTCGGCGGCTTACGAAGCGGTATCTTCGCAGCGGCACGCGGTTCACGGTGCGAAGCGGTATCTTCGCAGCGTACGGTTCACGGTGCGAAGCGGTATCTTCGCAGCGTACGGTTTACGGACTAAGTACGCGGTTATCGGCGGCGCGACAATGGTGTCGGTTCGCGGCGGTGCTACTAAGCGGTATCTCCGTGGCGGACGTCTTACTGGCTAACTCTTACAACTACGCGGCTATTTACATCGGCGGTGCGGCGCGACAATGGTATCGGTTCGCGGCCCGGTGTGTCGCATGAGCGGCTCGGTATGCGGCGGCAAGGAGAGAGTCCCGCCCTGTAGCTTTCGGCAAGCCGGCCACAGGGGAGTCGGAAGGCCTTTGCCCCGATAGCGTTTATGCAACCCGCGCTATCGGAGGCCTAGGAGGTGGTGTATTCCATCACTTAGGGTACGGCAACCCGTCCTAAGCGTGGCACCGAGGACTGTGTCCCTTAGACCGATCGGCAACCCGTAGTCTAAGCAGTCGTAAGGAGAGGGCGGCGGAAAGGGTACCAAAAAGTGTCGATCCGTGAGGATCTGGATACAGGCGTTCCTCTCTACTATGCCTATGCGTTACTTCGGTATAGAAGCGTTGCGTCACCGGCAGTTCGGTCGGAAGCGATTTCTGGCTACCGATCCCGCTAATTTATGTACCGCGGGATGTCATAACAATAGCGGGAATCGCGATTCCGGTCGTAGCCCCCTATCGGTCGCTGTCGATACTCGCGCCTAAACCTCGCGCCACGATCTACCCGTTACAATTTTATTCTTCTGGATTTATGTGAATACAAACCAGTAAATTAAATTTTTCAGAACTTTCTGCTATTATGGTATCAAAATTGGTAACTTCGGCGACAGATTTTAGTGGCAATTGGTCCAAGAAAGACCTCTCCTCGCCATAGTACAAGATGTTTTGAGAGGTATTACTTGCATTAACTGCTATGTTATTTAATAGCCTTTCAATACCTTCTAATTTCTGGAAAATTTGTTTTATTTCATATTTTAATTCTATATATTGACGATTTATTAATGCCAACTGTCCTTCAGTGAACGACGTTGTATCATCCATATCTTTATCTGTAGAATTACATAAAATATAATATTCGTATCGTTACGTTTATTATTTACCATTATATACTTCATTGATTATGATACTTTCATGTTTACAATAAGATTTAACATAAGCATCATTTTTTCTACTTACTTGGTGCTACAGTCTGCGGTTGCTGAATATCATTATCGTTTTCAGAGTCAGAATCAGAATCATGCAGAATCACATTTCGCTTTTTCATTACTTTTCTTTTTGAAGACATATTGTAGTAAAAGCTTTAGACATAACAGTAAGAATTAACCAATACTAATAATAATTAATACTATAATGAATCATTAATAAGATAAATGAAGGAATTCACATGCTACAAAGTATGAGCGGCACTTATACAGGGTGTAACGTAAAAGGTGTAGGAGCCGGAAATGGGGGATTCCTGAGGCAAAACTGAATAACTTTTTCCTTTGCCAAAATGTCGGCTGAGGCTTTGTTTTTGAATTGTTAACGAAAAACACTGGCCATTCAGAGCGCGCGTAGAGCCCGCGCTCAGGGACGGTCCACGGCGCGTAGTGCTAGGTAGCGACGTTCGACCGGCGCCCCGAATAGTACGCGCCGGTATAGCACGAAGCAAAAGTTAACATCGAATTATTCATTATTAATTAAAATATAAATGAAATTAATTTGCCGTTATCAATTGAAGAAAAAAGTATTAGAACGGACTAACTAACGTGTCCATCCAGTACAACGTACGTTAAATTTTAAACAATTCGCCAACAACTAAAATTAGACTTACCCGTTTCTCCAAAAATGAACCTGCTTCGACGAAAATAGGTCACTGTGTCATCCTACCGATCCTGACCATTGCAAGTAGGTATCCCGTAGTGCAAGACAGCTGATGTTACGGCCAGGTCAGCGAACTCACTTTATTTGACAAAACCTACTACCTGCACGGCAACTATCACTGGGTTATTCTACCGATCCTGGCCACTCGAAGAACAAACACATGGTGCACAAGAGCCGATGTCTCGGTTGGAACAGTGAAAGAACTTCGTTACACAAAATCTCCATCATTGCACGATCACTGTCACTTTGCTCTTCAAGATTTGAATTTACGAAATAAGTTGTTCCCACGTATGAATAATTGGTTGCCCCGAAAGGGGCCGATTGTTTTTAACTATGAAGGGGCTGGATACAGCCGCTGCTACTACCGAATACACTTTTCCACGTTCGGCAATTTTGTTGTCTTGTTCCCGAGCAAGTAGTAATTGACAAGCTTTGCGTTTTAGAAGTTAACTCTTATTTTATTCAAAGTAAAAACAGCAATTGCAGTACCGGAGAGATCTTTACTGCTGGGCATTCGGACTAATTCTGTCTTGAGAAATTGTGACGCGCTTTGCAACGGTGGACAAGGGGCTGTTCGAAGAATGTTATAAGGGAGAGTTACGGGTCGTCGCGGGGAGCGCGCTTTATGGTGAAAAGGCCCTTGAGGCCCACGTGCTGGCCAGCAGAGTTTTTCGGTTCCCAGGAAACTCGGCCGTGATGAACTTAGCGAAGACATTTTCCAGTCGCCGGAAAAGGTATAGCATTACAAAGGATGTAGTAAAAGACATCTAACAGTGTCTTGAACTGTCCGCAGCGCTTTCCCAGCGACTAGAAAGTGTCTTCATTAAATTCGCCACGGCCGTGGTTCCTGGGAACCGAAAAACTCTGCTGGCCAGCACGTGGGCCTCAAGGGCCTTTTCACCATAAAGCGCGCTCCCCGCGACGACCCGTAACTCTCCCTTATAACATTCTTCGAACAGCCCCTTGTCCACCGTTGCAAAGCGCGTCACAATTTCTCAAGACAGAATTAGTCCGAATGCCCAGCAGTAAAGATCTCTCCGGTACTGCAATTGCTGTTTTTACTTTGAATAAAATAAGAGTTAACTTCTAAAACGCAAAGCTTGTCAATTACTACTTGCTCGGGAACAAGACAACGAAATTGCCGAACGTGGAAAAGTGTATTCGGTAGTAGCAGCGGCTGTATCCAGCCCCTTCATAGTTAAAAACAATCGGCCCCTTTCGGGGCAACCAATTATTCATACGTGGGAACAACTTATTTCGTAAATTCAAATCTTGAAGAGCAAAGTGACAGTGATCGTGCAATGATGGAGATTTTGTGTAACGAAGTTCTTTCACTGTTCCAACCGAGACATCGACTCTTGTGCACCATGTGTTTGTTCTTCGAGTGGCCAGGATCGGTAGAATAACCCAGTGATAGTTGCCGTGCAGGTAGTAGGTTTTGTCAAATAAAGTGAGTTCGCTGACCTGGCCGTAACATCAGCTGTCTTGCACTACGGGATACCTACTTGCAATGGTCAGGATCGGTAGGATGACACAGTGACCTATTTTCGTCGAAGCAGGTTCATTTTTGGAGAAACGGGTAAGTCTAATTTTAGTTGTTGGCGAATTGTTTAAAATTTAACGTACGTTGTACTGGATAGACACGTTAGTTAGTCCGTTCTAATACTTTTTTCTTCAATTGATAACGGCAAATTAATTTCATTTATATTTTAATTAATAATGAATAATTCGATGTTAACTTTTGCTTCGTGCTATACCGGCGCGTACTATTCGGGGCGCCGGTCGAACGTCGCTACCTAGCACTACGCGCCGTGGACCGTCCCTGAGCGCGGGCTCTACGCGCACTCTGAATGGCCAGTGTTTTTCGTTAACAATTCAAAAACAAAGCCTCAGCCGACATTTTGGCAAAGGAAAAAGTTGTTCAGTTTCGCCTCAGGAATCCCCCATTTCCGGCTCCTACACCTTTTACGTTACACCCTGTATATGCTTTATGCGCAATTTCATTCAGAGCACATGAAAACATTTCGTCTGTCAAATTATCAAATTTAAATATTCCTATTAATTTCGATTTGATAGGGTATTTGTAAAAAGGTTTCAATTTTGTGGATAATCTACCAACTATTTTATTTGTTGATATGTCTAGGATCTGTAGGACATAATCATTCATTACAAGAACGTAACAGTCTCGAAGTCCGTAAGCTTTTATATTAAAATAAGGGAGTTGTATTTTCTTTTTATCTATTTCTACACATTTTTTTATTAGTTTCTTTAATTGTAGGCGCTCCATTTTCCGATAACCTTTTTATTATCTGTGCTAGTGGTTTATTCCACCTGCGTAACATACTTATTAACTTCCCTAAGTAATTTTCAAAAAGAAAACAACTTAGTTCCTCTAAAGAATATTTTAAATTTTGGACATCGTCTGTAATATGCACTAAATTGTGAACATTATATACACTAAATTCTCTGACATACAAAATAGAAGAATCATTAATAAATTGAATCAGCATTTCTCGAGCTTTGTTTAGAAACTCTACATCTAAACGTAATTTATTGTGTACCAGAATTCTCATAGCTGCATGTAGTAATAAAAAGTGGTTATAGAAGGTATTTGGCAGGATTTTCTTTAAAAGAATGAGTCCTAGATATAAGAGAAATAAACGAAACTCCGTAGCTTTGTATCTAGGTAATTCCGATATGGGTCGTAATTTACGGTTAAATTCACTAGGTAAATATTTTGCTGCAAAAATCATTCTTTTTGATAATTTATTCCTTTGCTGTAATCTAAACTCTACTTTACACCAACGATGAAGTAATTTTTTCATTACTCCTAAACAGCATAAATGCATATAATCTAAAGCAAAATGTTCTATTATATTTAATGTGCTTATATTTAATAAGGGTGTCTTTTCATTGTTTTTATGGTGACTGATGTCGCGAAAATTTTTAAAATCTTCATGTGTCCGAGCACTGGTATTATGGTTTTCGTAAATAATGCAATTTTTATAGTATGCACCCTCTTCTGTGCATCTTTCGCAACTATTGCGACCTGTATGCCCTTTAATATTTTATAAAAATGTTCTCGCAGGTGCATCACATGTAAAGCATATAACAGATACTTTAAAATTAATATTATTATAAATTAATCCATGTTTTAAAATATCATTTAATTCATTCGTGAAATCATTTAAATATTCAGCTAAGGAATTTGGTTTTACATCACCATAATATAAGACTATCGGGAAAGGAGACACGATATAATTGTTTAATACCATCTTGCATAAAATGGGCCAAAACTGTTTGTTCGAATTTTTTGAAACTGGAACACCATCGATATTAAAAATTAAACGAATTGTTAAAGTTTCTTTGATTTCAAGAAATATACCTATTTCAGCTTGCAACAAGTTTAATAGATGTGCTTTTATACCAAAATATGTATATAGCGCTAAATTCTCCTTTTTGCTTAAAACGGACACAATATTTGATGATCGTTTAGTTTTCAACAGAGTGCGGGAATCGCATGGAATTTTGAATTCTGGAAAAATGTCCTTCAAACCCTTTAATAAATTACTTAGTTGAGTATGATTAATTTTATTTCCTAGAGACCATTTTTTTAAAAAAGTAATTCATTTTAAATTTCTAATAGCACTGCGTTTATCATCTGTACTGTAATTTATGTCATTCCTCTTATTTGTCATTTGAAGATCAAACTGTTGATCCAGATCGGATATAGCGAGATCATTAGTTGACTGTGAACTATTACTTGGCATGATAAATCTATTTGATTCTTCATCTACTGTATCGAAACTCCGATTCTGATTGAAAGCTATCTGTTGTTTCTTTATAAATTTATATTTTCTGTAACGTCGTTTTTCGGCCATTATGAAATTTGTGTGACTGCAAACTAAATATGTTGTATGAAAAACTATCCTTGGAAACTTTAATTGCAAATCTTCAGAAAATGAAAAAAAAATATATACTATATATATTATATATATGTATATTTGAAAATATAAAAAAATATAAATATATACAAAATTATATGTATATATATGTATACAGGGTGTAACGCAACAGTATGCAAATATTTTAAGGGGTGATTCTACAGGCCAAAATAAAGCGAAAATCAAGAATGGCAATTTTCCGTTTGAGGCTTTGTTTACGAGATATCGATGTTTAAAAAAACGGCGTTCGAACGCCTGCCGATGGGGAATCTGACGCGTGAGGCTCGAGTCAAACAGCTGTGTTCAGTGGTAGTCATTCGCTACGACGCCGCAGGAACCATGACGTACCTCACCGTGAAATCTGGCACTCAGAAGGCACACGCATTACGATGTATAGCATTCAACCTGCTTACTTGTAAAAATCCACATGGGCATATCGAAACCCGCCCAACGGGATTATCAAGTAAAAAGGGTGACGGCAGCCTTCAATACTCAATTTTGTTTCCAAAAACCAAGTATGCAATTGGCCCGTCCTCGATTGTTCACAATACATCCATCAACACAGAAATTTGCAGCACACGAGGATCACGATTCCACGATTTGCATTAAACTAATTATTCCAGGGATGTTCCTCGTGTCCACCACTCGCTTGAATGCAATGATTCGGTATAAGCAAATTAAGAACAATATCAAATTATTCGTTATTCGTGTAGAATCAATTAATCGATTGACTAATAAACCTATCAATTGCAGCCCGCGTTAAATTAAAAAAGATTGACAGAAGATTCAAATTAGACTCACCCATGCATCCAGAAATGAACCTGCTTCGACGAAAATGGGTCACTGTGTCAGCCTACCGATCTTGAGCATTGCAAGTAGGTATCCCGCAGTGCAAGACAGCTGATGTTACGGCCAGGTCAGCGAACTCACTTTATTTGACAAAACTTGCTACCTGCACGGCAACTATCACTGGGTTATTCTACCGATCCTGGCCATTCGAAGAACAAACACATGGTGCACAACAGCCGATGTCTCGGTTGGAACAGTGAAAGAACTTCGTTTCACAAAATTTCCATCATTGCACGATCACTGTCATCTTACACTTCAAGATTTGAATTTATGAAATCAGTTGTTCCCATTTATGAATAATTGCCACTTATTATCTTTGAAGCGTCTCAACTTGGCTTTTTCTACTGCCAAATACGCTTTTGCACATTCTACAATTTCATCGTCGTGTTCCTGATCGGGTAATCACTCGCGAGCTTCGCGTTTTATAACTTAACTTTTATTTCGTTGAAAGTAAAAACAGCAATTACAGCGTCGGAGAGATATTTACTGCTCGATGTTCGGACTGGTTCTGTCTTGAGAAATTGTGATGCGGTTTGCCACGGTGGATGAAGGCTAGTTCGAAGAATGTTATAAGGGAGAGTTACGGGTTGTCGCGGGGAGCACGCTTTATGGTGAAAAGGCCCTTGAGGCCCACGTGCTGGCCAGCAGAGTTTTCGGTTTCCAGAAAACGCGGCCATGGTGAATTTAGTGAAAACATTTTCCAGTCCCCGGAAAAGGTATAGCATTACAAAGAATGTAATAAAAGATGTAGCATCTCGGAGAATGTAACAGTGTCTTGAACACTCCGCAGTGCCTTCCCGGCAACTGGAAAATGTCTCCATTAAATTCGCCACGGCCGTGTTTCCTGGGAACCGAAAACTCTGCTGGCTAGCACGTGGGCCTCAAGGGCCTTTCACCCTAAAGCGCGCCCCCCGTAAGGACCCGTAACTCTCCCTTATAACGTTTTTCCAGCTAGCCCTCGTCCACCGTTGTAAACCGCGTCATAGTTTCTCAAGACAGAATCAATTTGAACGCCATACAGTAAAGATCTCTCTGACACTGTAATTTTTGTTTTTACATTCAACGAAATAAAAGTTAAGTTTTAAAACGTGAAGCTCGCGAGTGATTACGCGCTCGGGAACACGACGATGAAATTGCAGAACGTGGAAAAGCGCATTGGGCAGTAGAAAGGGTCAAGTCGAAGCCCTTCAAAGTTAATAACAATCAGCCCCTTTCGCAGCTAGCAATTATTCATAAGTGGGAACAACTGATTTCATAAATTCAAATCTTGAAGTGTAAAGAGACAGTGATCGTGCAATGATGGAAATTTTGTGAAACGAAGTTCTTTCACTGTTCCAACCGAGACATCGGCTGTTGTGCACCATGTGTTTGTTCTTCGAATGGCCAGGATCGGTAGAATAACCCAGTGATAGTTACCGTGCAGGTAGCAAGTTTTGTCAAATAAAGTGAGTTCGCTGACCTGGCCGTAACATCAGCTGTCTTGCACTGCGGGGTACCTACTTGCAATGCTCAAGATCGGTAGGCTGACACAGTGACCCATTTTCGTCGAAGCAGGTTCATTTCTGGATGCATGGGTGAGTCTAATTTGAATCTTCTGTCAATCTTTTTTAACTTAACGCGGGGTGCAATTGATAGGTTTATTAGTCAATCGATTAATTGATTCTACACGAATAACGAATAATTTGATATTGTTCTTAATTTGCTTATACCGAATCATTGCATTCAAGCGAGTGGTGGACACGAAGAACATCCCTGGAATAATTAGTTTAGTGCAAATCTTGCAATCGTGATCCTCGTGCGCTGAAAATTTCTGTGTTGATGGATGTATTGTGAACAATCGAGGACGGGCCAATCGCATATTTGGTTTTTGGGAACAAAATTGAGTATTGAAGGCTGCCGTCACCTTTTTTACTTGATAATCCCGTTGGGCGGGTTTCGATATGCCCATGTGGATTTTTACAAGTAAGCAGGTTGAATGCTATACATCGTAATGCGTGTGCCTTCTGAGTGCCAGATTTCACGGTGAGGTACGTCATGGTTCCTGCGGCGTCGTAGCGAATGACTACCACTGAACACAGCTGTTTGACTCGAGCCTCACGCGTCAGATTCCCCATCGGCAGGCGTTCGAACGCCGTTTTTTTAAACATCGATATCTCGTAAACAAAGCCTCAAACGGAAAATTGCCATTCTTGATTTTCGCTTTATTTTGGCCTGTAGAATCACCCCTTAAAATATTTGCATACTGTTGCGTTACACCCTGTATATGGACGGTATAGTGTAGGGATGGAGTAAGAAAAATGACACAGGATGTAGAAATCCTAATAGAAGAGGTGGAGATGGAGAGGATTATAGTGAGAGGTGACATGAGTGCAAGGATTGGTATAAGAGGAGGCTGGTGCATAGAAAATGGAGAAGAGGTGCATAAACAAAGAAAATCGAAGGACGGGAAAGTTAATGATGATGGTGAAAAACTACTTGAAATGGTGGAAAATAGGGGATGGCATATTCTAAACGGAAATATGGAGAGGGATGAACAAAAAAGGAATACACCTACGTTGGAGCGAGAGGGGTGTTGGTGATAGATTATGTCATCGTGAATGAAAGCGGCATAAAAGACATGCAGCCGTTTGAAGTTTTGGAAAGCACAGTATTAGACCATCTCCCATTAAGTGTGATCATAGAAGGAGAAAGGGGAAAAAAGAACAAAGGCAAAAGTGGAGAATGAGAAAGTTTACATTATGGGATGAAAAAAATGTTCAGGAATATAGAAGAAGATTAGGACAATTAAGGTACGCAGAAGAAGAAGTAGAGGAGATATGGGAGGAGCTGAGAAACTGAACAAGCAAGTGTATGGTGAAAAAAGAAAGGAGATAGAAGGAAAAGAAGATCGGATACATTAAGTGGTGGGATAAAGATTGCAGTAGGCAAAAGGTAAATGTAAAACGGATGTACAGCAGATGGAAGAAAGGCATATCTTGAAGAGAGGCAAGTGATGAGAAAGATGGCAGAAGAATAAAAGTAAGATATTCGGAAAAAAATATTGGATGATATAAAGATGATAAAAAATGAGTGTCAAATATGGAGATTTACAAACAAGGAAGGAAGAAAGATGAGGGGAATGGTAACAAACATTCCTATGGAACTTTGGAGGAATCACTTTATGCATCAGCTAGGAGTCACGGCAAAAATTGGTGGCAGCGGTGGGATACCTCAACACTCTGGCCTAACTGTATTTGGAAAACGCAGTTATCTTGGGAATCGTCCACGGAGCATTGCCAAAGCATAATCAACCAAGGATTGTGACGTCGAGGACTGTAACGTCGAGCATACATTAATTTAGTGACTTTGAACGCAAGGGACATCCGTAACTACTGAGGTGGTTATAGGCTGAAAAAAGACGAGCCTCGAGAAGACTTTCATCGCAGCAAAAACGGAAAATCTACAGGCAAGTATACTCGACGAAAGAGCGAACAGGCGATTCAGCTAAACTTTGAACAACAAATGGGTGGAACCAATAAAATCCATCTGCATAGTTGTCTGAGTCCGAAGATCGACACCCGAAGACGATCTAAGGCGGATGAGAAGATTGGATACTGAGGATCAACTTGCGCCACGCGGCACCGAACTATGTCAAGGGAATAGACGACAGCGAGCTCAGAGACCTGACCTCATCAACGCAGCCGGTCATCGTACGAAAAACGTCCGGCGCACCGACGAAATGTATGTGGGAAGAGTTCTGTAAGTAACCGAACGAACATTGTAAATCAGAATCTTTAAACTCACGGAACGGCCTATGGATGTCTATGCAAGAACAAACGTGAAGGTATTTGTTGCCTAGTCGAAATACATTATCAAGGTCACTGGACCCATTTTCCGATAAGAAAGTAGAATATCTTCGTGAAAAAACCAGAGAAGTATTCCCAGAAGGACCAAGGCCGTCCCGAAACGTTTGCACGCACCAGAATTCAATTATGATACCGACACCGCGTCAAATATAAGCGAAAAAGGTGAATACGAGGGTGAATACATCACTCCAACACGCGAATATCTTATCACTACACTAGATTTTAGCTTATTAGAGCAATCGAACATACCAGATAACAATATGTCTCATGAATCAAACGATCCCATGCACATGAACGTAGTACTACACTCTGCTATAAAGGTAATAAAAGAATTTGATGGCAGTGCGCCTGAACAGTTGTTAGGGTTTTTTTCCGTACTTATGAATATGTAGCTAAACTCGTTCCTGACACCGAGCAGACGCGTTTGCTCGAAGCGGTACTTGGAACTAAAATGAGCGGCAGAGCATTACAAGAGATTGAATATCGAGAAATTAACGACCACGCGACTCTAAAACATATCCTGGAAACATTATTCACAACCAAACATTGCTTAGCTACAGTGCAAACAGAATTTAATAATTGCCGACAGAAATATGGAGAAGGTGTTAAAGAATACGGAACTCCTTTAGAACTATTATTCCAGGAGGTAAAAAACCTATCTATAGATCCCAATGATACCACAGAAGTCAAAGTGGGTATTGCAAGGACATTGAATAATCAAGCCCCGAGTAATTTTAGCGTAGGATTAAACGACAAATTACGGACAATAATCCGTAGCCAAACGTTTGATTCAAAATCAGACACCTCGCGAGGAATTGCTATTCGCGTTTAAGCATGTCTCGAACTACCGTCACTAACCCACCTCCACAGATAAAAAGAGAAACGAAACGCTTCAGTGTTTACATGCAATTATTATCACAAAATAGAGCACGAAATAGCAAACTGTAGGTTTAGGCAATGGAGGAATGACAATAGAAATAATTCTCAAGCTAGAAATTCGGAAGCAACCCGTGAGCCATCAGGCTCGGGTAGTCGTAATAACACGAGACGTAGAAATGAAATGCGAGAAACTAACACAAAGAACGTAGATTCTTATAACTTGAACCTCGCTACAAACGACGTAAAAGGAGCGAATGCTCAAATGTTAATTGATACAGGGGCAGATTTGAGATTAATAAAAATCGGCGAGGTTCACAGATATTTAGATGCAATGGATGAGATACTAGAAACTAAAGCGAACCTATTCAGTCTGTTTGCCTCATTCAATTAACTATAAAATTGGGAGATTGGTATATGACACATCAGTACCGACTAGTTAAAAACGATTTTCCAATAACCGTAGATGACTTATTAGGACTTGATTTCATCGATGAATTTGACGCTCGTGTCATACCTAAAACGTGTCTAGAAATACGAGGAATCTCGTGGCCACTTATTAAAGAAAGAAGCATGAAATTAGAACTGCGTACAAAAACTACTACCTCCAAGCAATAAAGGTCAAGGGATTGTAGAAAAACAAATGATAGAACCAGGAGTATACATAGCGACTTGTATTACGAAAGAACGAAACTGACAATGCCCTGTCCCCGTGATAAACACGACGACAAACGTCCTTTATATCCGCATTCCAACGGTAACTTTAGAAAAGCTAACTGATAGCGTCAACGTAACAAATGATCCGCAACACGTGTATGTAGCACAAGCAACCGAAACAGTAATAGATGGAGACCGACTGGAAAGTATTAAGAGATAGTCTTAGAACCGATCACTTAAATGTCGAGAAAAAAGCCTCTCTAATTGAAGTTTGTGATCAGTATAATGATATATTTTTATTACCGGGGGATAAGTTCGGTTGTGCTAAAGATACTGCACCCATTAATGTAAAACCATATAGATTACCTCACCAACGTAAGACGGAAGTAGAAGAACAGGTCAAGGTAATGTTAAAAGAAGATACAGTAGTTCCTAGTATCAGTCAATAGAATGCTCGTTTAGTGGTAGTACCCAAAAAACTAGATGCTACAGGAGAACTCAAATACAGATTAGCTCTAGACTATACAAAACTAAATGATGCAACAATAAGAGATTCGTATACATTACCGAATATTACAGATATATTAGATCAGTTAGGAAGTGCCAAATATTTTCCCACATTAGACTTAGCTTCTGGATACCATAAAATTCCGATGAAACCAGATGATCAAGAAAAAACCGCGTTTTCAACACCGTTTGGACACTATGAGTTTAAACGCATGCCGTTTGGGCTAAAAAACGCACCCGCTACATTTCAACGTCTAATGAACACTATTTTATCGTGAATACAAGGAATACAATGTTTAGTATACTTAGATGACATAGAAATTTACACGCGATCCCTTTCTAGGGATCAAGAACATCAGGAACGACTAACTGCAGCATTTGAAAAATTACGTAGAGCCAATCTGGAACTCCAAGCAAATAAATGCGAATTTCTCCGTAAAGAAACGGTATGCTTAAGTCATGTGATAACTGGGCAAGGCATTAAACCAGACCCGTCTAAAATAAGTGCAGTAAAAGTATCCAGCCCCTTCAAAGTTAAAAACAATCGGCCCCTTTCGGGGCAACCAATTATTCATACGTGGGAACAACTTATTTCGTAAATTCAAATCTTGAAGAGCAAAGTGACAGTGATCGTGCAATGATGGAAATTTTGTGAAACGAAGTTCTTTCACTGTTCCAACCGAGACATCGGCTCTTGTGCACCATGTGTTTGTTCTTCGAGTGGCCAGGATCGGTAGAATAACCCAGTGA
Source organism: Holcopasites calliopsidis (assembly GCA_023838395.1). Taxonomy (NCBI): domain Eukaryota; kingdom Metazoa; phylum Arthropoda; class Insecta; order Hymenoptera; family Apidae; genus Holcopasites; species Holcopasites calliopsidis. Next base: position 21,951 of record JALHAQ010000101.1, read on the forward strand.
TAGTTGCCGTGCAGGTAGTAGGTTTTGTCAAATAAAGTGAGTTCGCTGACCTGGCCGTAACATCAGCTGTCTTGCACTACGGGATACCTACTTGCAATGGTCAGGATTGGTAGGATGACACAGTGACCTATTTTCGTCGAAGCAGGTTCATTTTTGGAGAAACGGGTAAGTCTAATTTTAGTTATTGGCGAATTGTTTAAAATTTAACGTACGCTGTACTGGATAGACACGTTAGTTAGTCCGTTCTAATACTTTTTTGTTCAATTGATAACGGCAAATTAATTTCATTTATATTTTAATTAATTTCCATTAATTAATAATGAATAATTCAATGTTAATTTTTGCTCCGTGCTATTTCGGCACGTACAGTTCGGGGCGCCGGTCGAACGTCGCTACCTAGCACGCCACGCCGTGGACCGTCTCTGAGCGCGGGCTCTACGCGCGCTCTGATTGCTCAGTGTTTTTCGTTAACAATTCAAGAACAAAGCTTCAGACGACATTTTGGCAAAGGAAAAAGTTGTTCAGTTTCGCCTCAGGAATCTCCCATTTCCGGCTCCTACACCTTTTACGTTACACCCTGTAGATCCGTGAAATCGGAAAATAATGATCAGGAGGAATGCTCTGTTAATTATCCAACGACGATAAGAGTATCCCTCCGAGATGTACTAGAGACAATACAGGTATTTGATGGAAAAACAATACCGGGCGATACGTTTTTATATCAAATCGAGACTGCTCTCCATACGGTACCTAAAGAGTATCATGATTTGTTTCTTGGTATGGTTCTCACACAGAAGATAGCGGGAGATGTTTTATATTACGTTAGGTCTGACAGTGTATTAGATTTTGCAGAGTTAAAATTAGCTTTAAGAAGACTTCATGGAACACCAGTTGATCTTTCTATTTAATAATTAGATAGATTACGCTGCTTGCAAGGTCCAAATGAAAAGGTAGAAGATTGTTCGAAAAGATTCTGTTCGAAACATAATAAAGTAATTGAGGCAATAATTCACCAGAGTATCCCGCGATCTTCGCAGGATATTTTAATAACCGAGGAAAAGAAGAGAGGTATAAACGAATATGTTGGAAATTTAAAGACTCAGTTGATTCAACTTGTAAAATCATTAAATCCGCGTGATATTACTGAGGCAATCAGCCAAGCTATTAAATCTGAAATGGAAATAGAACAACGTAACAAATTGGAAAAGTTAGATGCGTTAGAAAAGAAAACATTTGTTAAATCGTTTAGAGCTCCGCGACAGCCGACAATTAAGTATAGAACGCAAGATTTACGTACTGCATCTTATTGCGCAACATGTCGTAAGCCGGGACAAGGTTCATTCGTATGTACATTCAATAAATCGAATATTTCAAATAGATTAAACGATAATTGTGCACAGACAAATTTTCAAAAGGTCCTAGAGTCAGGAAAGACTCCTCCGAGAAAATTTATTTACAAAAATCAAAACAAAGAGCGGAAATAGTTCTGCCTTATGTCCAAATTACTTTTATATTACTTATATAAACAGATTCTGGAACCTTCTTAGTAGATACCGGTTCCTCTACGTCATTAATTAAAATGTCATTATTGAAGAACGTTCGCGAAGTAAATAAGTTAAACAGAGAAGAAATAACAACTTTGACCAATTCCTTTCAAACAATAGGTTCTTCGAAAACAGAGTTTTTAGCAAAACCTATTGAATTTCAAGTTGTGACAAACAAAGAGCTGAAGGTAGAAGATGGTATATTGGGGATAGATTTTCTACAAAATTACAATTACCAATTAACCCAAAAGACGTTAAAATTAAATGGTAAATCATTTGAATTATATTATAAGGAACCGAAACAAGAAAAGACAATTAATAAGCAAGATGCATTACAAGAAATAGAGATAGAGACCATAAAAAATGGACCAGCTAAGACTGAATTCCCGAATTACGACGTATTAGTAAATGTGCGAAATGGGAAAATTAAAGTACCTTTCAATATTCCCAAAATAAATGTAATGCAAGTGCAAACAATTAAAGAAAATGAACCATATATTTCAAAATTATTAACTCTCACCAAAGAAAGAGAAGAATTATTAAAACAAAATGTTAGGTTGGAACACATTAACGAGGGAAAAGAAGAAATTTGGTTAATCATAAAGGAGTTTCACGACATATTCCTATTGCCTAATGATCAATTTCCATTAACCCATATAATTACAGCATGAAATTCATTTAACTGATAATGTACCAATCCATGTGAAGCAATATAGATATCCTAAAATTCATGAAGAGGAAATTAAACGACAAATTCAGGATATGCTAAATAAAGGAGTAATTAGAGAAAGTTCTTCCCCATATAATTCGCCGCTTTGGGTCGTTCCGAAGAAATTGGATGCATCTGGGAAAAGGAAATGACGTATAACGTATTCCATGCCGAATCGATCACTTTTTGACGTCGACATCAGGGATTTTGTTCTAACTGAAATATATTATAGTTCATGCGAAGTTAGGGGGGGTTTAAGTCATCATTTAGCTTTCTTCGAAATTGTTTAAAAAATACGGACCTTTGAATTTCGCAATTTTTGGCCATTTTGGGGAAAACAGGCTGTGCTTTTGAATTTTTATCTCGGAAACTACTCAACCGATTGGTATCTTCTTTTTTTCATTTTAAACTGCAGGCTTCGATCTATCGCAGTGCATTTTTTGTTTTTTGGGACAAGCAATTTTTCATTATGAAAATTGTAAACAAAATCTTTTTTTGCAAATTTCTCCATGAAGGCCATCACGGGTTTAAATTTTGAAAAAAATATTTTCAGATTCCTTGAAGTCTTAGCTACAAAATAAGCACTGGATCAGGATGGACACTTGAAAATTAACGTCACAATGAGCTATAAAAGGTCCGGCGTGCCCCCGTTTCGGGTAAGCGGGCCGCGCGCTAGCAGCGGGTTCTGCTATCACGGTCGGCTGCCTGTACCGCTCGTACCCCATAATACCTCCAATAAAATGTAAAAACAATATCGACAAGATTAGTATACGACTAAATGATCCTATTCACAGTTAAAGAAGAGTTTCTTTAATCTTGTGGATATGAATGTAAATGAGGATGATCTTTAATGCTTTTAGAACCATGTAATATTCTGATTGAACGCGGTTGAACCGTATTTCTTTGACCTACTTTTTAAGTTTATTATATAGCTCTTTTACTTTTGCGCCTACTCGGTACAATGTTAACAATAAATGATAGGTACTATAATGATATAGATACAAATAATGATATTTCAGTTAGAACAAAATCCCTGATGTCGACGTCAAAAAGTGATCGATTCAGCATGGAATGACCCATTATTCATAGCTTCAGTCTTTTTTAGTTTGCATGCTACTTTTATTTTTATGTTTATTTTTATTTTACAATCTTATTTTAATTCTTTTTCACTTAGTTTTCATTTAAATTATTTAAATTTTGTGCGCGCGTATGGTGCGAAACACTGGGCGACAGCCAATTTACTTTTATTGAGTACACAGGCATGCTTCTGTGTTACGACGAAGCGAGGTCTAAAGTGCGTGTGATTTTTGGGAACATTCGTGAACTGAAGAATCGAGGTTCGTGAACACATGGACACTCGTGAATGGGACAGTCGAGTATATGTATAGTATACGTATATGAGACTTTGTTGAAAAAAGATTATGCATAGAGGGGAGCGTCCACCCTCTTTACTGGAGAATCCCATCGGGCGAATATCGATATACCCCTGTGGATTTTTACAAGTAAGCAGGTTGAACAACATACAACATGAGGTGCGTACCTTTCTCACAAAAACGCATTGTCGGGGCCATAGGGTAAAGTAGGCCACGGTATCACGACGTCGGTAGGTAGTCGTTGCATGTAGTAAATGAGTGCCACTGAGCGGAGTCCTTTGACACACTCCCGCAAGCGTCAGATTGCCTGTCTACATGCGTTTTTTTAAGTATCGGTATCTTGCAAATAAAGTATTGAACGCAAAATAGCTATTCTTGATTTTCTATTTATTCAGTAGCAGAACACCCGGTATACTACTGTTAATAATTCAAGTGTCAAATCACCGAACCTATCCTCTCCATTCCTGATAGTATACGCAAGGTGTGCTTTAGCACTTTAACCTAAGGCCGTACCCCCGTTCTATCTAAATTATCGGTCATTCGTATCACTACTCTTCTTACCGCGTTTAGAACGTAACAGCTGAATAGCAGAGTCGAACATCGTTAATTGCCCGGCTGGTTTAAATTGCAGACCTGGACCTCAATTGTATTTTCATATTTCATTTAAACATATTGTAAAGAAAATAACTAAAAAATTGTCGTTGTTGTTCGAGGCCACTGATACTGGTGTGCGTCGGAGTTCTCACCTGTTAAATACTCCTGCTGATGTTACGGTCCACTGATTTCGACCAATCAGATTAATTGATCGATTCGATCAATTAATCTGCAATGTCGGCGAAAAATCGGAACGATATTTCCATTAGACGCGGCTTACACCCAGGAGCCTCAAACAACAGCCATAGTGACCCGGACCGTGAAAGCCTCAAAACTCTCAACTAAAAAATCATTGGGACTTTTCGCATCATTTTCGGTGAAAACAGATCATTTGCAACCTCTATTTTGTTTTGCATCGTTCAGCCGTATGATAAATAGAATACGATGCGAACAAAATTTCTAGAATTGACCCTGAATTTTCAAGGTCAAGATCAATTTTGCGGTAAGTGATTTATACGAATATCCACCAAACCGAGGGTGTAGAATCATTTTGATGATCCTGACATATGATTTTGTGACACATTATACAGATGCCAGAGTTAGTTCTTTATGAAGAACTTCTCTTTTTTAAATTTATATTGCCAAATCGAAGTTCGAGTAAATCGTTCGATTGCATCGTCTTTGTCTACTTTATCATGCTAAACTATATGAATGACTCACATGCACAGATGGAGTACCAAATAGAATGTGCATGTGTTAACAACAGAAACAAAAATCTAACTGGTCGCCTTATCCCACTGGTCACCTGTTACACCGATTTTACACTGATCACTCCTACATAAGGTATAAATAACTATCCTTCCTGAATATTAGCCAAAAGTGCAATGGAGGTAAATGAGCAAAGTACAATCTAGTGGATGCATATTAAGTAGTTTATTTGATTTATTTATTTCGTATACTACACGTATAGTAAAAGAATATGTTCTTAAGTCTGCCGTTTTAATTTTTGTTTGCAGTCAGATAACCACTCCAACATTATGTTTGTAGACACAAAATTTTGTTGTGTTATTGATATAAGTGCTGAGAGCCACTCGTTGTCAACATTACATGTTCCTGTCCCAGACCTGCAAAAAAATAATTTAATGGATTAGCTACAGGTGAATACAGGATGTAATACAAAACCCGATAGAGGGTCATATTTGGGGCTGTAGAGGCACGTTTTGCTGAGAACGACACATGATTGGAAATTCGGGACGACCTGCTTTCCCCATAGCTGTTTACGTTTCCCTAGACCCTGAACGATAGAACCTGAGGCCTAAAGACGTATGGATATGCCTCCTCAAAACGTGGCAAAGTCGGGCTATTCATTTGTTACGAGCTAGAGCCTGGTGAGTGTGGCCGAGATAAGGTTTGGGTTAGTTAGTGACCGCACCTGCTACGTAAGCAGCAAGGGACCACCTGGAGAATACAATAAACCTACCGCTTTCACTGCGATATGGGGCTGGCAGGTCAACTTGGCACAGGTTGACCTGGTGTAAATACGTATTTTCACAGGACATGCCGACGAAATTAGTAATAAGCAATGCTTGAAGGGTATTGAGCCGATCTTGTGGTGACTTGGACACAGCTTCAAGAGTGGGACGCTTGTAGAAGTGATCGTGGTTCGGCCTTTCCGGTTTTGACACAGCGGGACGTGCTGTGTGCTCTCGTGGAAACTAGTACCAGAAACGGCCAATTGTCTTTACAACACGCGGTCCTTATATCCAGGAAAATAGACACCCACATTCGGCAAGGGGTAGCAGACGTCGGCTTTCATTCGTCTGCGCTGTGCGGGTGGCGCCTTGATCCCAAAAAATCTGATACATCTTCCCCAAAGTTATAAATGTCCAGAAGGAAGCTCCCAAAGCTTGATGACGCACACATTAGTAAATTCCTAACTTAACTTAGTAACTTCCTAAGTTCCTAACGAAATAATTTCGGCGTACGTAACATATTCAAGTGGCCCGCGCACGTGTTCGCGTGAGTAATGTGTGAGGAGGGACATTCCAAATGGCAACCTAGGTAGCTACACTTTATCGGCAAAGTTAAGGACTATTTTGCAAGCACTATCTTTCACAAATGTCCACCAACCTAACGGTGTACAATTACGCTATGACAGTAATGATATTGCTGTAGCCCGATAACGTAGAATAGATGACAGTGTTGCGTCAGCATAGAAGTTTCTCGAACCGAACTATAGAATAAGCAGAATTACAATCGATGTAGATTCAACACAACATTGACTGTTGAATCACGTTGAGTTGTTGCCAAGCGAACATTTATGATACCGCGTGACGACCCCCAGCAATTTTATCACACCCAAAGCTGATAATAAAGCCAATGGGTCTCACACGAAGAGACACTCTCGAACTAACCATAATCGATTACACAACGTATCCAAGTTGTTTCTGTCAAGTTCAAGAAAAGCTACAATAAAATAAGTGTTATTCAAATGCGCCTGGTGGATTCCAATCCTTTGTCCGCTCAGGAACCCAACTAGGCCAAAATCCCGCACTCGTTCCGAGACGAAACTCTAGAGGCACAACAAAAAGTGCCTTCACTTTCCCACATGTTATATGAAGTAAAAGCATTTTTGCAAAAAGAATTAATTCGAAAATGCGGGAGTAGAAGCTTCACAGCTTTAAAAATGATCCCAGGTGGATCCCTGTATGATTTTTTTACGGAATTATAACAGTTTTAATATCGACAATTACTCATCGAAAGTTTATAAGAAAATTCGGCCGTGTTGCTGACAGGTGACCCAGGAAGTTTTCCAACGTAAACCTGTAATACAACCACGAGCAAATATAACGAAGCATTAATAAAGTCCTCTTTCTTACAAAAATTCAACCATAAGAAATTTCATCGAAAATATTTTTACTTTGTTTTCATTAAGAAAGAACTTTTTGTCGAACGTTGCAGATTAGATTTGTTTATTAAAGGGATATTCTTGGACAGTGAGAGTACTTAATTTTTTTGCTCCACTAGTTATTCCTTTACACCTGCGGAACTACTCCTACTTATACTGTATACAGTGTGTTCCAGAACTCCCCATAGAGCCAAAAAGGGGTGATAGCTGAGGTGATTCTGAGCAGCTTTTTCCTTTGCGAAAATGTTGTTTGAGGCTTCGTTTTTAAATGGTTAACGAAAAACATTGACCAATCAGAGCGCGCGTCGAGCTTGCGCTCAGCCGCGGGAGTGCTGTGTTCGAGTTTGATGCTCGGCCGAGGTCGTGAATGTGAACAAGTCGCTCGGTCTAATAGGAGACGTTTACCAAAAGTTCTATCGAATAAGGTATAAACAAATTAAGAACAATATCAAATTAATCTTTATTCCTCAAGAAGGAATAAACTAATTAGTCGTTATTCGTGTAGAATCAATGAATCGATTGACTAATAAACCTATCAATTGCAGCCCGCGTTAAATTAAAAAAGATTGACACAAGATTCAAATTAGACTCATCCATGCATCCATAAATGAACCTGCTTCGACGAAAATGGGCCATTGCATCATCCTACAGATCCTGACCATTGCAAGTAGGTATCCCGCGGTGCAAGACAGCTGATGTTACGGCCAGGTCAGCGAGCTCACTTTGTTTGACAAAACTTGCTAACTGCACGGCAACTATCACTGGGTTATTCTACCGACCCTGGCCATTCGAAAAAGAAACACATGATGCACAACAGCCGATGTCTCGGTTGGAACAGTGAAAGAACTTCGATTCACAAAATTTCCATCATTGCACGATCACTGGCACTTTACACTTCATGATTTGAACTTATGAAATCAGTTGTTCCCACTTATAAATAATTGCTGGCTCCGAAAGGTGCCGATTGTTATTAACTTTGAAGGGTCCGTAACATGAGCTGTCTTGCACTATAGGGTACCTACTTGTAATGGTCAGGATCGGTAGGATGATACAGTGGCCCATTTACGTCGAAGCACGTTCATTTTTGGAGAAACGGGTAAGTCTAATTTTAATTGTTAGCGAATTGTTTAAAATTTAACGTACGTTGTACTTGATAGACTCGTTAGTCAGTCCATTCTAATTCTTTCTTGTTCAATTGATAACGGCAAATGGATTTCATTTGTATTTCAGTTAATTTCCATTCATGAATAATGAATAATTCGATGTTAACTCTTGCTCCGCGCTATATCGGCACGTACTGTTCGGGGCGCCGCTCTAACATCGCTAGCTAACACGACGCCCGGTGGACCGTCCCTGAGCGCGGGCTCTACGCGCGCTCCTGTTGGTCAATGTTTTTCGTTAACCATTTAAAAACGACGCCTCACCCAACATTTTCGCAAAGGAAAAAGGTGTTCAGAGTCACCTCAGCTATCACCCCTTTTCGGCTCTATGGGGAGTTCTGGGACGCCCTGTATAAACAAATATTCAAAAAAATTTATTCACATTTAACTGGAAAAAACTATCAAAAGTATCACATTTTTCAATATATTATTTAAACGAATGGGTTATCAACAAAATAGTTTAGACCGTTAATTCGTCATACAAAAATACTAATTTGATCTATTTACACAATTGCTCTATCTCTCGTAATTTTCGAAATATTCGTCAAAATCGATTTCATAATCCCAACTTTGGGGACGGGTTTCACCCCTTTAACATGTGCGATTGCCGATGTAAAAAGATATGTGTCAAATATTTTTATGAGAATTATGTTATACTTCACTTTTTTCAAAATCGGTGATTGTGACTTCGGTATGTCCCCTTGTTAGTGTTATTCAACCCCATTACGAATTTTTTTTTTAATTACACAAGAAATTAGTAATTATAAAAACGCAAATTTGTCGAAGATAACAGCACTTACAAAACAAATAATTATTCTTTTACATGCTGCTACCGATGATTATAGTTTGGAATATGCTTTACGACAAAAACTGATATGTTATATCGAACATTATCTAGGTGCTGTCGAGAACAATCATTTGTATATATTAATTGCATTGGTGGATCCACGATTCAAAGCATCAGTTTTTTCTAAATGTTAGCAATAATAATTCATATACAACATGTGACAGACGCAGATTGACGTAAATCGAGAAGATAGCGAATTATCAGTTTGGTCATCTTTTGGCAATGAAATAGTGATTACAAATAATACGATACCTAACTCATCGATTGCTGTGTTGGAAGTGGAGAATTATCTAAAATCGCAATATTTAAATCACAAAGAAGATCTGTTATTATTTGGCGGGAAAATTTAATTAAGCGCCCTATTTTATAAACGATTGCACGTGAATGTCTTTGTATAATGGCCACTTCGGCACCTTCAGAAAGAGTATTCTCAAAAGCATGGAATATTATGGATAAAAAAAAATAGGCTAAAACCAGATATTATGAATGAAATATTATTCTTAAATAGTTGAAAATTTAATCAATAAAGTGCTTCAAACCTCTATGCAATTTTGATTTCCATGATTCGGGTACTATCTGTGAAAGATTCGATTCCTTTTAACATCGAAGTACTTATAAGTATCTTTGCGAAACTTGTAAGTACTCATTCCGGGGTTCGATATAAGTTTGTATAGAATGAATACTTTGCAAATATAATCATTGAAACATTATTACCTTTGAGTACTAATCGCAACCCATGAAATGAAACTCGTTTATTGAAACTGACTCAAATTTGTGAGTACATATTGAACTTGATCCGATTTCTACTCGTAACATTAGAAAGGAAGTTCAGCAGCTCGACAATAGACAAAAAATTGAAACTTTACACAAATATCGTTCATGTGATGCTAATAACGGAACATTTTTTGTTCCCTGCTGAAAAACGATCTTAGAGGTGAAACCCTCTTAAAGAAATCTAGCTTTTCATAGTATCGTTAACATTTAAAGAACTCTACAGGATATCCCGTTACCGATGGTGAATATTATAAGAGATGATTCTATGAGCTAAAACAAATTTTTTTAGTTTGAGGTTTAGTTTCCAAGAAAATTGGGCTTGCAAATCAAACCGTAAGAAATTTCTTATAATACTGAAAGGAGAGTGATTGTTCATGTCGAAATCAGTCGAGTATGAAGAATGAAATCTTTTCATACCAAGAAATTTCTTCATTCGCAAGAAAATTCAATTTGGAGGAAGCAAATGTAGGATGCGAGCGCGGGAAGACTCGCGAGAACTCTCGCATCGACGTTGCGTGTATGTGTGTGTGTGAGAGAGTGCGTGCGTACGTGCTAGAATGTTATTGATGTCATGATATGAATGAATTTGGTTTACCTATCGATAGTAAGTAAAGGGGTGCGAGTGTGTCAAAGTTGGCGGTTGTTTATTGGAAACGGAAAAAACGATCACGAACGTTTCACTCTTCTAAAACGGTTCACCAATGTAACACACGCTATCCAGATTTTGTCTATAACATTGTATTGTCTCGTTTTCTCATGATATTAAATAAATTCCACCTCACACAAATTTAAGCTGACAAAGACTACTTAGGTACTCGTGCACTTAACGCATTTCAAACTCAATTTTTTTGAAAACGAAGCATGGTACGAAAAAATGTTACTCTTCGTTTCCGACTTATTTTGACACAGAGAATTACTCTGCCTCCGATTTTTTCCAAAACTTCCAGTTATACCGGCTTTATCACAACTACTTTTTGAACCACTGGCGTTTTAAACCTAATTTTTCCGAAAATGAAACTCCCCGTAAAATATTCGCCATCAGTAGAGGGACACCCTGTATAGGATACAAAAAAAGGTAGATTAAAAGCTGTAGTATTTTTTATGGCCTATATTGTGGATATAAAAAATGTAGTCGAACAAACAGATTTTGTAAATCTCTACTATTTCAATTTGCTGAAGAGACCCACATTACTATTAGACATGTAGCCCAAAGCCTCAATAAACCACGTGCTAAGATTTCTATGATTTCAGTCCAGATTTTTCAATTTAAGGTTATTTGACACTGAAAGTGTTATATTTCTCGTGGATCGTATTTTCAAATCAGATACAACGGTATAAAATCGAAAATATATTATACTATTTGAAAAAGTCAAGATGACATTAGTTTTCTATCGAAAAAAATTTAATTGCAGTTTGTTGCCGACTCAAAGCTGATTAACTTTCCTTCGTAACATACTTTTATCGAATTACCGCAAGTTCCTGAAAAAATGTAGGGACTGATTCGTGACGCATCCTGTATATATGTAATAGGGAGCCCGGAAAGACATCCATTATTTTTTATATCTGAATTTCGAGCCTGTCTACGTTGGTGTGCTGCAATGTAAGGACCTCTCTTTGTGGTATGTTTTCTTTTAATGTTCATTAGCTTTATTTTTTATGATATAACTGTAATTTACCGTTAAGCCCAAAAATCTTAAAGCTCATTGTTGACGAAATACATATTGGGCACACCATGCTGCCTTTTTTCGATCAGGGTATGAATGCTACTAAATCAATCATTGATATTTATTTATTGAATCAATTATTGATATTTATGACAGTGTCCTAACTGTAAACAACTGTCAATGGTGGTTTCGAAGATACAAGTCTAGCGACAGAAACCTGCAGGGTGCTTCAAGATCTGAAAGACCGTCGGACATTGATGACGACATTTTAAAATCGCTGATCGAAAGTGATCCAAGATTAACCATTGACAAAATATCACAAATGCTCCGATCTCTATAGTCGAGAGTGCAATAGCATTTAAAGCGAATTAGAAAAGCAAGCGAAAAGGCAATTTGGACACCACTTGAATTGTCAGCTGATAATAAGGAGCAGAGAAAAACACTTTTGCAATTCTTTGCTAACAAGATACAGAAATAAACCTTTTTTGCATCACGTTGTAACGGGGGACGAGAAATGGATTGTGTACGATAACACAAAACGAAAAGGACAATAAAGTTTAAACAAAAACTAAAAGAATTATATTCCTTGTGTACAGAAAATGATCATTATAACCTTTTGAACGCGACCTTTTCAAGAGGCTCTGTACCCCGTTCAGGCCACGGCCACAGTTTCTAGTCTTCGATATTTGGCCGTGGCCCGGACGGGGCCTCTTGAAAATGTCGCCTCCAAAAGGCCCACTTGTGTATGCCCTTTGGCGTATCCCTATTCCTTCGAGTGGTTACGATCATCACGCTGATATGTATATGCAAAGTGTATCCTCTATGCACAAAGAATAAAGTTCGTTTAGTTTTTGTTTAGCATTTGTGAAATTAATTTTAATGAATTCCTGATATCTTTGCAATTAAAATGACATGAAACACGACACGAATCGCATAGCTCTTGGTAATGCTATAATAGTACGGTCGGTCTATACTTTTGTCTTATACATACATACATATAAGCATATGCATGTATACATTCTCTGATATGCAACTCCAGTTTTCATTTCCAATTCGAGAAACGCATGGCTATGGATATTAAAAAATAATTCTTCAAAAGAGTTAACCAGAAAGGGTTAAACATAGTTATATCTTGTACATTTTTGTGCCACCATTAGTGGACATATGAATAAAACCATAAAATAAAGTAAAACGGACAAGAAACAATGTTGTCGACAAAACTGGCACCAGCTTATTTCATTATTAAGGTGGCAAGACCTAAGAATACCTTATTTAACATATTAAAGAAGCAAGTGACCTCAAATGGTACATTTACCCTAGTACTGATATGTACTACCACAGATATACCGAAACCAATATTGAACTGATATCTCCATTTGCAAAATTACTTTGACTCCGTCTATGTTAAAAAGAATAGGTAAATGTACCTTTTTCGTCTTTCAACTTTGTTATGCATCAACAGATACGATATAAGGCAAGAGTATAGGCCGACCGCACTATTATAACATTACCAAAAGCTATGCGATTTGTATCGTGTTTGACGTCGTTTTAACTGCAAAAATCTCAGAAATTCATTAAAATTAATTTCACAAATATTAAACAAAAACTAAACGAATTTTATTCCTTGTGCACAGAGAATGCACTTTGTATATACAAATCACCGTGATGACCGTAACCACTCGAAGGGATAGGGATACGCCAAGGGGTGCAACTGGGCCTTTCGGAGGCGACCTTTTCAAGAGGTTACAAAGAGCATTTTCTGCACACAAGGAATACAATGCTTCTAGTTTTTGTTTAAACTTTATGAAATTAATTTTAATGAATTCTTGAGATTTTTGCAATTAAAATTAGACCAAACACGACAGAAGTCGCATAGGTTTTTGTTACGTTATAATAGTACGTCGCTCCCCAAAAACGCGGACACGGTACGGTGATGTATAAATGGACCTTTATCCTTCACCACGATAACGCCAGACCCAATATAGTATCGACCACTCGTGAAAGATTTCGTAAGATAAACTGGGAAATTCTTGTCATACTCCTTATTTAGTTAACTTATCACCTATAGATTACTACCTCTTTAAGCCTCTGGGACATTCCATTCGTCACAAAAGATTTCAAATTCATCCAAAGTACACAACCACCACAATGAATTTTTTAATTTATGAAACCTATAAATTGTATATAAAATACATTTGGAACATGGGTTATTAGATGGGAAGCTACCCTAAAAGAAGAGAGGAATTATGTTTTTTGAATAATATTTAAAAATTTATATGAAATAATAAAGCTTTTTATTAAGACTAAAAATAATTGATCTCTTTCTGATTCCCCTAATATAAACAATTGCGCAAGTTATGTATACATATACAGGGCGATTTGCGCGCTAGTAGACTCGAAAGGAATGCCGCCGCCTAAACACTGAAGCACTTATAACTTGTAAAAATTTCGGTCGACTTGTTTTGTCTATTGGTATAAAGGAGCACCCTCAATGCGGGACGACAGACGCCTTAACGTTTTACGTGTCTCCACCTATCAGCGCTTGGTAATAAACGCTTCTCTCGCACGTGTGTATGCATTGTACAAAGTCTCTTTTCTGAATAAAATCATTATTTCTCCGCATGCAGAATCAGACGTAAAAACTTCTTGTTCCTCGCATCTTCCGATTACAGATCCTCTCTCAGAGGTTGTGGGCCCAGAATATCTCGAAGATTGAAGTGCACGGGAAATAAGTGATCGACAGGTGAAAGACGAATGGTAAAAGGGGAAGGGCCAAACATAGTCGACGGTGACGCCACATCCGAAAATGCCGCCAAGGAATGGACATGAAACGACAATGAAGGCAAGTCGGACATCATCCTATCCACAAGTCCATCTGAACTGAAGTAAGTCAAAAATTGCAAAACGTTTCGTGGTGTGGCTAAAACTACAAGAAATATATCAGTCGAAAGGGCCTGCATGAAAGGCAACGCTCTCAAAGCAGGTCATGTTACACCTAATGGAAAAAGCTGACGATGTCCGCGAACACATCAGAAATGTTTCGGTACGATAGACAAATTGAGCAAGAGGAAAGTACAAGTAAACGAAGATTTGTTAGCGATCATGCTTCTATACAGGGTGTAACACAACCCTCTGCAAATATTTTAAGGGGTTATTCTACAGGCCAAAATAAAGCGAAAATCAAGAGTGGCAATTTTGCGTTTGAGGATTTGTTAACGAGATATCGATGTTTAAAAAAACGGCATCCGAACGCCTGCCGATAGGCAATCTAACGCGTGAGGCTCGAGTCAAACAGCTGCGTTCAGTGATAGTCATTCGCTACGACGTCGCAGGAACCATGACCTACCGCACCGTGAAATTTGGCACTCAGACGGCACACGCGTTACGATATATAGCATTCAACCTGCTTACTTGTAAAAATCCACATGGGCATATCGAAACCCGCCCAATGGGATTATCAAGTAAAGAGGGTGACGGCCTTCAGTCTACAATTTTCTTCTCAAAAACCAAATACACATGCACTGCGATTGTTCCGTCCGCAAGTGTCTATGCGTACACGCGATTGTTCCGTCCGCGATGGTTCAGAATACACCCTTCAGCACAGAAATTTGCAGCACACGAAGATCACGATTCCAAGATTTGCACTGAACTTATTATTCCAGATGTTCCTCGTGTCCACCACTCGCTTCAATGCAGTGATTCAATCTTTGACGCAATTCGTGTCACAGTTTTCGGAAGTCTGTTATTATTGTCAGAGAACATCACCATGTAGTCGTATTCCGCAAATGTACATGACCCTTTGGCCACTTGGCACCACCACTATCACCGCACGTAACCGATTGTAACAAAAAGTTGCTGTAAAATTGAGATTGCGTATCTAGAAATTGAAATAATCAAGTCCTAAGAATTAGACTTAATTAAAAATCGAGAGTAATAACAATAGAACTAAATGCAATATTAAATCTATGCCGAATACTAAAATTCAAAGCGTAACTGAAATGTTTAAAAACCATTCCGTATTCAACAGCGTACAAACAGCAACTGCCTCGATCGTCTAGAAATAATGTTCAACCGATGCAAGCCGAATCGTCACGAGTCGTCGATAGGGCAACGACGATTCGGCACGCATCGGTTGATCGTTATTTCTAGACGATCGAGACAGTTGCTGCTTGTACGACGTTGAATACGGAACGGTTTAAACATTCCAGTTGTACTTTAAGTTTTAGTATTTAATATTGCGTTTATTTCTATTGTTATTACTTTCGTTTTTTAATTTAGTTTGGTTCTTAGAACTTGATTATTTCAATTTCTAGATACATAATGCCAATCTTAAAACTACTTTTTCTTGCAATTGATTATGTGCGGTGATAGTGGTACCAGATGTCCAAAGGTTCGTGTACATTTGCGAAATACGCTAACATGATGATGTCCTCTGACCATAATAACAGACTTTCGGAGATTGTGACACGACTTGCGTGAAAGAGTTGTATCATTATCTTCAAGCGGATGGTGGACGCGAGGAACATCTCCTGGAATAATAAGTTTAGTGCAAATCTTGGAATTGTGATCTTCGTGTGCTGCAAATTTCTGTTGAAGGGTGTATTGTGAACCACCGCGGACGGAACAATCGTGTGTACGCATAGACACTTGCGGACGGAACAATCGCAGTGCATGTGTATTTGGTTTCTGAGAAGAAAATTGTTGATTGAAGGCCGTCACCCTCTTTACTTGATAATCCCATTGGGTGGGTTTTGATATGCCTATGTGAATTTTTACAAGTAAGCAGGTTGAATGCTGTACATCGTAACGCGTGTGCCTTCTGAGCGTCAGATTTCACGGTGCGGTAGGTCATGGTTCCTGCGGCGTCGTAGCGAATGACTACCACTGAACGCAGCTGTTTGACTCGAACCTCACGCGTCAGATTGGCTACCGGCAGGCGTTTTCACCGCATTTTTTAAAACATCGGTATCTTATTAACAAAGCCCCAAATGCTATATTTTCATTCTTGATTTTCGCTTTATTTTGGCCTGTAGAATCACCCCTTAAAATGTTTACAGAGGGTTGCGTTACACCCTGTATATGAAGGGGGAAGTGTGCTTTCCAAAGTATTGTTCGAGAGAGCAGTGCATAACTTTACATATTAATAAAAATGAGAATTTTATTCACTAACCTTGATAAAAAGGCTGCTATAAGTGTGGCCCAGCTTTCGATATGACCAGGGTAAGTGAACAGAAGTTTTTGCAAACTTCTAATACTTGTTGGAACGGAACTTTCCATCAAATATTTAAAAGACAATGCACATACAACATGTGCAACGTTTTGGGTAGCAATATTTTTACTAAGAAATAATACTTTTTGGGCACATTTAGTGAACATCTGGTAATCAGTTTCCGATAAGATTCTGAGTAATCGAAGCCAATATCTCGTGTCACCTGCAAATAAAATAGAATAATTATAGAATAATTAAGAACATACAGATAACTTAATCAAGTATGTATTAACTGAAAATGTTTCTTGATCTTTAGATATAGCGCATATAATTAACATAAAATACATGTACGTATAATAGGGACATGAAAAGGATCTTGAGTATTCAAGGTATACCAGAACTACCACGAGAACTGAAAAGGGATGACTGGTGAGGTGATTCTGAACACCTCTTTTCTTTGCAAAAATGTTGCTTGAGGCTTCGTTTTTTGAGTGGTCAACGAAAAACATTGACCAATCACAGCGCGCGTAGAGCCCGTGCTCAGCCGCGAGAATGCTGTGTTCGATCCTGGCGACCGGCCGAGGCCGTAAACGTGAACAAGTTCCGCGGCGTAATAAGAAGCGTTAAGCAAAAGTTATATCCAATAAGGAATAATGATATCGAATTATTCGTTATTCCTGAATAAGGAATAAATCATCTGATCATTAGTCGTGTACAATGGATGAACCAAATGACTAACAAACCTGTCAATTGCAGTTTACGTTAAATTAAAAAAGATCAACAAAAGATTTAAATTAGGCTTACCCATTCATGCATAAACGAACCTGTTTCGATAAAAACGGATCACTGTGACTGGGTCATTCTACCGATCTTAGCCATTCGAAGAAGTAACACGTGAAGCACAACAGCTGATGTCTCGGCTGGATCCACGATACAACTTGCATGATCACTGTCACTTTTTACTTTAACCTTTGAATTTACGAAACCGGTTGTTCCTACGTTTGAATAATTGCTGGCCCCAGAAGGGCCCGCTTGTTATTAACTCGCAGCGGCCCATTCTAATGCCTAATACGCTCTTGCACGTTTAGCAATGCCGCCGTCGTGTTCCCAAGTAGGTAGTAACTCGCAATCTTCCCGCTTTAAAACTTAACTATTATGTCGTTGAAAGTAAAAAAAGCAATTACAATATCGCAGAGATCTTTACTGCTCAGTTTGTAACGGTGGATGAGGGCTAGTTGGAAAATGTTATGAGTGAAGGTTACTGGTCATTGGGGGGGGGGGGGGGGGGGGCATGGTGAAGGGGACCTTGACGCCCACGTGCTAGTCAGCAGATCTTTTCGGTTCCCAGGAAACATGATCGTGGGGAGTTTAATGAATATACAGGGTGTTCCAGAACTTCCCAAAAAGCCGAAAAGGAGACATACCTGACGTGATTCGGAACACCTTTTTCCTTTGTGGTAATGTTGCTTGAGGGGCTTCGTTTTTAAATAGTTAGCGAAAAACATTGACCAATCAGAGCGCACGTAGAGCCCGCGCTCAGTCGCGGGAGTGTTGTGTTGGAGCTTAACTCTCGGCCGAGGCCGAACTGTCCTGCTCGGCGGGATAGCTACTTGCAATGGTCAGGATCGGTAGGACGACAGATTTTCGTCGAAACAGGTTCATTTATGGATTCGTGGGTGAGTATAATTTGAATCTTTTGTCAATCTTATTTAATTTAACGCGGGCTGTAGTTGATAGGTTTATTAGCCAATCGATTCATTGATTCTATGCAAGTAACGACTAATTAGTTTATTTTTTCTTCAGGAATAACGAATAATTTGATATTATTCTTAATCTGTTTATTCCTTATGCGATATAACTTTTGGCAAACGCCTCTTATTAGACCGAGCGACTTGTTCACATTCACGGCCTCGGATGCAACACTTCCGCGGATGAGCGCGGAGCTCTACGCGCGCTTTGACTGGTCAATGTTTTTCGTTAACTATTTAAAAAAGGAAGTCTCGAATAGCATTTTCGCAAAAGGAAAAAGGTGTTCAGAATCACCTCAGCTATCACCCCTTTTCTGCTCTATGTGGAGTTCTGAGACACCCTGTAATTTCCAGTCACCGGAAAAGGTATAGCATTACGAACAATCTAATAAAAGATATAGTCCATCTCGGAGTATCTAATAGTGTCTCGAACCTTTTGAACCCTCCGCAGAGGTTTCTCGGCGACTGGAAAATGTCTTCATTAAATTCGACGCGGCCGTGTTTCCTGGGAACCGAAAAGCTCCGCTGGCAACACGTGGATCCCAAGGGCCTTTTCATCATAAACCGTGCCCCCCCCCCCCGCGATAACCCATAACTGTGCCTTGTAGCATTTTTCGAACTAGCTCTCGTCCGAGCTGCGTCACAGTTTCTCAAAACAGAATTAGTCCGAACGTCGAGCAGTAAAGATGGCTCTGTCCGACACTGTGATTGATGTTTTTAGTTTCAACAAAATAAAAGTTAAGTTCTAAATTGCATAGGTCGCGAGTTACTCCCTACTTGGGAACAAGACAACGCCATTGCCAAAAGCGGAAACGCGTATTTTACAGTAGAAGGGGCCATGTCGAACCTTTTTAAAGTTAATAACAATTAGTCCTTTTTAGGACCTCCAATTTTTCAAACGTAGGAACTGGTTTCATAAATTCAAATCTTGAAATGAAAAGTGACTGTGATCGTGCAATGAAGGAAATTTTATCTGTTATTCACTTCGGGTAGCCAGAATCGGTAGAATAACCCAGCGACAGTAACCCATTTGCATCCAAACAGGTTCATTTATGAATGAATGGGTTAGTCTAATTTCAATTATTGCTGAATTGTTTAAAATTTAACGTAAGTTGTACATGGTAGACTTGTTAGTCAGTCGAATCTAATTTTTTTTGGTGCAATTAAGAATGTCAAATTGATTTCGCTTATATTTTAGTTGATTTCCATTCACGCATAACGAATAATTCGACGTTAACTTTTGCTCCGCGCTATACCATCGGCTTCGAGAAAAACAGCATTGAAAACATATTCCGTACACATTTACTTAAAACTAGATGAAAAGAATAAAAAAGAGCTATCTTACATTACAACACATTAATACTTCTCTTCACGTTTTTTCTTGTAAATGTGGACAATTCTATAACTTATTAACACTGTATTACATTGGAGTGGCTTTGTAAATGAGAACGAAGCAATTATATTGTATTGATCTTTTCAGGAAATGTCGTTATTCTTGTAAATAAACATTTACATGTAAAAATGTAGGTTTGTAATTTTGACTTATTTTGTATAAGAGAAAGTCTTCTTTTGGTCATGCAACGATTCCTGACAATGAGACGTCTTGTACAGATAGTTTTTTGGTACAACCGTCTAGTGCACGATTAGTGATTTTCCAACGTTCTCCCTACTGAATATTATGTAATGTTAGTTCAAACATACAGTACTTACCAGGACGCATAAAGATTGCTTTGGAGAGAACAATAACTGCTTTTTTTATGTCGTTTCCAATTATGTGGAAGTATGCAGATAAGTTTACTACGTGATGACCATATTCATAATGATTTACATATGATCCTAATTCAGTAAGTACCAAGGTAGTTAAGTTGATATCTCCGTGTAATATTCCCAAGGATGCAGCTGCTAATAGACCTATTACAATCGGCGGCTCTATTTGTATGCATTGAAGAAGTAGAGTTTTTGCATCATTTATCCTTTGAAAAGTATACGCTATTGCCGCCATCGCACACAATGTGTAGGCTTTCTCAATTTTGGTCTTCGCAAACGAATGCAATGTTGCCTCATACGTATTATATGAGTCTTCGTATCGTGTAGCTAAAAATAATACAACCATTATGAAAAACAAATTACGTCTCATAATATACTACACCTTTCACAGTCACTCAGGCAATGAACATTCGACATCGCGTTACTTAATTGTATAGAACTTTTATTGTTATTTTGCGTGGCTATGATACATCTCAAATAATTTTCTTATGTGAAGCGAAACACATAAAATGTATAAAGCACACATAAACGCCGCTGAAATGCATCTTTTTCATCTTTAGTATAATAGTAGGATAATACAATTAGATTACATAGATTATAAAAAAGAGGTAGAATGATTACAACAGTAGACTATGTTTGAAAAACACGGGAACAAACTCGTTGCACAATATGATCTAGACGGTCTCTTCTTTTTCAAAAATGAGAAAGACTATACTTTTGCAATGGATTAGCAATTTACTATGAATTTGATCATCTTTATCCTGCCGTATAAAGAAGCACAACATGCTTAATCTGACATATGTACCCAAGAAATCGAAATGAATGCACACGCTGCCCCCAGATAGCTGTACGTAGTCGAAGTCACACGTACGTGACAACCGCCAAAAGAGTGCTAAAAAATAAGGCGGTACCATAAAATCTCACTTTCAACGAAGCGTATTGTTTTCCGAGTATTACATGAAAAAGAATAATGTTGATATATTATTCCTCGGATATTTAACAAAAATTTGACGGCTCACGAACAATTTTTGGGATTGATTATTATCCGCTTTTTGAGCCGAATACCCTACAGTACGTCACCATCAATGAAATTCCACGTAAGAAAACATTGAAAATTAAGCAGGTTTGGGGATCTGGGTTTCCGCCCATTTCCATTTAGCTACTTTCATTACACAGCAGCACGTGTTCTAAAAGAAAGGAGTTAAACGTAGGCGAATTTTTGCATGCGTCTGGAACGAAAAAGCTCCTTTACAATTAATTCACGTGATGCCACGCGATCCTTCTGCGCGGCGTTGCACAGAAGCCTCACCGATGCACAAACGATCCCTTGTACAAAAGTCAGCGATCGTGTAACACCATATATTACGCGGAATTCTTGTGCGAAGACATTGTGCGATGCGACACGTGGTTATGCCAGCGATACTTTGTACCTTAAGCGAGCGTTTCTATTCGTTGCTAACCGAGCATTCTAACGCGGTTCCACTTCATACTTCGCCAGTCTTTTCCGCGATGCAAGTGTCCGGATTAGCTTTTAGTTGACGACAAGGAATCGGTTCGCGAAAGCAGGTTAACCCACGAGTTAACCGTCGTTGTGAAGCGCCGCCATTACGCGTCGATTGTCGAAGTCGCAAATTACGCCGGCCCATACCGGTTGCTTCATATCACAGTTAATTATAATTATACAACCCCGCTTCACGCCTCCTACCACCTCGAAGCAAATCCAGCGCAGAGGTGCATTTGTGACTTCAAACACCTCTCTCAACGCAAACAGTTATAAAAAAAACGCGGTTATAAGTGAGAGTGCAGCAGTACTTCTAACATATTTTATTGCAAATTTTACATCTTGTTTTCTTCGAATGATAGTCTATTCGCAGATGAATGATTTAGAAATTCATGTTTCGTATTATTATTTACTGTTACGTCCTGACGGAGCGGAGATTTAGTCTATATATGCTCTGCTTTTTCTCGCAAACAACTCGTGGGATTTACGCCCGCGGTTGGTAATGAACGTAAGTCATAGGTTCGAGCCTGAATTAAATCGCTCGAGCGTACCTTGTGTATACTACTGCAGACAGACGGCAGGGGTAAGAAGAATAACACTCATCAGAACACTTATCACTTACGGTGCAGGTTATGACATACAGGGTGTAAAAAAAAGGTGTACGAGTCGAAAATGTAAGACTCCTGAGGTGATACTGCACAGCTTTCGCCTTCACCAACATCTGGTTTCATGCTTCATTTTTGAATAATTAACAAACAACACTGAGCAATCACAGCGCGCGTAGAGCCCGCGCACAGGGACGGTCAACGGCACATCGTGCTAGGTAGCGACGTTCGACCGGCGTACCGAACAGTAAATTGGCCGGTATAGCACGGAGCAAAAGTTAACATCGAATTATTCATTATTCATGAATGGAAATTAACTAAAATATAAATGAAATTAATTTGCCGTTATCAATCGAACAAAAAAGTATTAGAACGGACTAACTAACGTGTCTATCCAGTACAACGTACGTTAAATTTTAAGCAATTCGCCAACAATTAAAATTGGACTTACCCGTTTCTCCAAAAATAAACCTGCTTCGACGAAAATAGGTCACTGTGTCATTCTACCGATCCTGACCATTGCAAGTAGGTATCCCGTAGTGCAAGACAAAACCTACTACCTGCAAGGAAACTATCACTAGGTTATTCTACCGATCCTGGCCACTCGAAGAACAAACACATGGTGCACAACAGTCGATGTCTCGGTTGGAACAATGAAACAACTTCGTTTTACAAAACTTTCATCATTGCACGATCACTGTCACTTCAAGATTTGGCCCCGGCAGGGACCGATTATTGTTAACTTTAAAGGGTTTCAACTTGGTTCTTTCTACTGGCAAATACGCTTTTGCACATTCTGCAATGCCGTTGTCGTGTTCCCGAGGCGGGTACTCATTCGCGAGCTTTGTGTTTTAGAACTTAACTCTTATTTTATTGAAAATGAAAACAGCAATTACAGCGTCAGAGAGATGTTTACGGATCGGCGTTCGGACTGATTCTGTCTTGAGAAATTGTGACGCGGTTTGCAACGGTGGACGAGGACTAGTTACAAAAATGTTCTGAGGGAGAGTTACGGATCTTCGCGGAGGGAGCGGTTTATGGTGAAAAGGCCCCTTGTGGCCTACGTGCTAGCCAGCAGAGTTTTTCGTTCCCAGGAAACACGGTCATGGTGAATTTAATGAAGAAATTTACCAGTCGCCGGAAAGGGTATAGCATTACAAAGAATGTAATAATAGATGTAGCATCTCGAAGTATGTAACAGTGTCTTGGACCTTCCGCAGCGCTTTTTTGGGGACTGGAAAATGTCTTTATTAAATTCGCCACGACTCTGTTTCCGGGGAATCGAATAACTCTGCTGGTCAACACGTGGGCCTCAAGGGCCTCTTCGCCATAAAGCGTGCCCCGCGCGACGACCTGTACCTCTCCTTTATAACATTCTTCGAACTAGTCCTCATCCACCGGTGCAAAACGCGTAACAATTTCTCAAGACAGAGCCAGTCCGAACATCGAACAGTAAAGATCCCTCCGACGCTGTAATTGCAGTTTTTACTTTCAATAAAGTAAGAGTTAGATTCCAAAACGTAAAGCTCGTGAATTACTACCCGCTCGGGAACACGACAACGAAATTGCCGAACGTGGAAAAGCGTATTTGGCAGTAGCAGCGGCCATATCGAGCCCCTTCTAAGTTGACAACAATCGGTCCCTTTCGGGACAATCAATTATTCATACGTGGGAACAACCGATTTCATCAATTCAAATCTTGAAGTGTAAAGTGACAGTGATTGTGCAATGATGGAAATTTTGTAAAACGAAGTTGTTTCATTGTTCCAACCGAGACATCGGCTGTTGTGCACCATGTGTTTGTTCTTCGAGTGGCCGGGGTCGGTAGAATAACCCAGTGATAGTTGCCGTACAGGTAGTAAGTTTTGTCAAATAAAGTGAGTTCGCTGACCTGGCCGTAACATCAGCTGTCTTGCACTACGGGATACCTACTTGCAATGGTCAGAATCGGTGGGATGACACAGTGACCTATCTTCGTCGAAGCGGGTTCATTCTTGGAGAAACGGGTAAGTCTAATTTTAATTGTCGGCGAATTGTTTAAAATTTAACATACGTTGTACTTGATAGACACGTTAGTTAGTCCGTTCTAATACTTTTTTGTTCAATTGATAACGGCAAATTAATTTCATTTATATTTTAGTTAATTTCCATTCGAGAATAATGAATAATTCGATGTTAACTTATGCTCCGTGCTATACCGGCGCGTACTGTTCGGGGCGCCGGTCGAACGTCGCTACCTAGCACGGCGCGCCGTGGACCGTCACTGAGCGCGGGCTCTACGCGCGCTCTGAGTGGCCTGTATTTTTCGTTAACAATTCAAAAACAAAGCCTCAGACAACATTTTGGCAAAGGAAAGTTTCGCCTCAGTAATCTCCCACTTCCGGCTCCCACACCTTTTACGTTACACCCTGTATATCCTTTGTAGGCATTTTTCGGGTCGACGAGACACTGCAGGTGTGAAATATCCAAACAAAAGGGACGAGTTTATGGTGCAACAGTGACAATTAGTCAATTCGATGACTTAAAGAAATAACAGCGAGTTTCAAATTTTACCAAGAGTCCTCCAAAATTCGGTAGTGATAGACGCACAATAAACTCCCAGATGAAAACCCCAAGTGGCTGGAGAAATTTAGGGGCGATAGAACCTTCGCGGTCAAAAAACCTCCCCTCAGTACGCTGACTTCGTAGGTCGGGTTTTTGACCAAAAATACTTCGCGTTTGGGTGACGTCGAAAAACGCCCATTTTAGAATACGTATAAGTAGGTTATGTTCTGCGTTCTATCGTTCTATCTGAGTTCTAGTGTTTGCTGTTGATGTATACGGACGTGTTTACATTCTAGTTCTCGGGAGTGCTGCTTGGCTCGGCTTGAGCTTCGTGTGAATATTCAGTGCTTTTCAGAAGAATTGCTACAATTGTCTTCTGACTATATCATTTTTACTAGACTTCGACCGCTTTGCGGTCAATTTGCTTGTGTTTCTGATTGCAGGGGCACATGTATTTTGCTTTTTGTTAAATTAATCTATATCGAGTTCATCATGGCGTTGGCAACTCAGAATGCATCCAACACAATGTCTTACGCCCAAATTGCTCAGCAATCGCAGTTCCCGACAAGGGAATAGGCTATTCTTCTTGACTCAATTGAAGGTATTTCGATTCAGGATTACACAGTGGCTATTGGCAAAATGATTGATCCTAATAATGTGAGATCTACTTGAAGAATCTCACACGGCCGTGTCTGTCTGTATTTAAACAGTAAAGATAACGCGGATAAGCTTACAAATGTACAAAAGAAAGTTACCATTGGCAGTCATGTTTTGGAAATTCGGCCCCTCGTCTCTAAGGCCAAGCGCATTATATTCTCTAATGTATGTCCTATAATCCCGCATCAGGTAATCCAGGATGAACTAGTCAAGAGAAATGTGCGTGCGTTTATGTTCCCAATTAACTTTCATCGGAGCAGGTATTAATGACCCTGCATTTTCACGTGTGTTGAGATTTCGAAGACAAGCTTATATTCATCCTGATGACACTTCGTATCTTCCGGAGGTTTTACCAATAAATTTCGACGGTATCAATTATTGCATCTATTTATCTACAGAAAAGCTTGCCTGCTTTCTCTGTAAAGAGGAAGGTCACTTGACGAAATTCTGTAGGAACACAGACTCATTACCGCATTATACGACAGCCGTAACAAGCCAGATAAACGCAGACAAATCGGTAGATATTTCTGCAATAGACAAAAACGTCACTGCTAACACAAGCACAGTGTTGTCTGAACATAAGGAGCCTCTCAAGAAAGAAGTGCTCCTAGATCCTAGCGCTCTTCCACCTTTTATGACTCCTCAGACTTCTACCACTAAAAGGCCGCTGACTAATTCTACGTCTGCTACTGAATCTATTAGTTGTACGGAAAGCTTACCAGCAAATGATTATGCTAAATTAAGAAGGTCCATAAAGAAAATTAAAAAATCGGGAAAACCTGAAATCTCCTTACATGATCTTTCTATGCAACTTCAACCTGCCAAAGAACTGTTTATGGAAAATTCTGAGAAATATCCTCTGAACTTTGAGAACACTGTTGATTTTTTACGTACCTCCCATGACAATCCAAAAATTATAGCTAATGCTATGGAATACACGAAGGATATTTCTGCACTTATTGTTATGCTCTCGCAAATTAAAGACAGTCTGAATGACCGGAAATTAAAGAGTCGTATTATCCGAATAAATAAAACACTTATAAGTTCTACTGCCTCCTCAGATTTGGATGATGTATCTAGTACGGATAACAATTGTTCCTTGGATCTTGAAGATATACATATAGTCCTGTCTTCTTTGAAACCTGTACTTGGAGAACATAGCTCCGTTGTTAATCAAGAGGAATAGTAAATTAATTTTCACATCCACTAAAATGGCTACTATCAAGCAGGGTGGCTCCAAAATATTGTACTGGATCGCTAGATGCTTTGTTAAGCGTAAAGAAGAAATTCTGCAAGTTCTGCCTGATATTGACATCTTCGCTTGTGTGGAAACTAGACTCAAACCGTCGTTTACTAATATCCAATTTTCAGGCTTTTTTAATTTTAGATTAGATACGTTTCACTCCGCTGGGGGTGGAATATTAATTCTCATTAGGAAGAATATAGCGTTCAAACAAATTTCATTTATTAAGTCTCCGGATCCATCTGTCGAAATTTGTGGTATCAATCTTACTAATACGAATCCTTCCTTTAATCTGATTGGTGATTATGGTTGGTGATTTTAATGCACACCACGTTGTTTGGAATTGCAACAAAAATGACAGCAGTGGAGTGAAGCTTATGGAGTGCATATATAAGTTTGACCTGTTTGTTCATAAGCTGGATTCAATTACTCATATAGATAAGTTTTCGGAATCAAATATTGATCTCGTTCTTTCGAATAGTAGTTCCGCTGATAAAATTTATATCTTTGTGAACAATGAAACCTGGGGATCAGGCCACTACCCCATATTTATAAATATTAATACTGAAAGGTCTCTCTACTATAGCAAAACGCTTAAGTTAAGTTCAAAACGGACGGATTGGGAAGGCTATCCTCTGTTTCTTGAAAAGATAATTAATCGTTTTCGTTCTGCCGAATACGAACTTTTACTACCGAGTGCTAAATATGATCTTTTTGTCAATTCCTTGTTAGAAGCAGTAATTATTAACACACCTAGGAAAAGATCAGTTAACTCACTACGGCATAGGAACTCTGTCAGATGGTGGGATAAAGAGTGTCATGATATTAAGTTACTTAGGAAAGCAACATTCAAAAAATGGGAGGAATCAAAGTCCCTTCAGAATCTCGTTGAATATAAAAGAGTAGCTGCTATAGCAAAAAAACTTTTAGAGACGAAAAGAAAAATAATTTTATAGAGTTTGCTAATTCAATCAATTTTCAAACCAATAGTCGGCTCGTTTGGAATACCTGTAAAATATTTAAAAATAAGTGGGTTAATATTAATCCTAGCCACGTTTCTGATAATTTGCAGACAAATGTCAATTTGGTAGTTTTTGACAAAATATGTCCTCCTTGGGTTGAGAGTGACCCTAACTACATGCCTGACTGTCTCTCTAACACATCCCTTATTGCTGATTTTGAATTTTCTGAACTAACTAGTGCCCTTAATGTTCGCAACCCTAAATCGTCTCCTGGTCTGGACGGTGTCGACAATCAAATGCTACTGAATCTTCCAGACAAATATAAGTTCATCCTAACAGATATCTTTAATGAAATGTACAAATAAGTGTTAGATAAAACTTTAGTTAAGTATAAAGTTAGAGTTGGTATGGTCCCGGAGTGTTGGAGAGATGCCTTCGTTCACCTTATACGTAAGCCCGATGGAAAGTCCTACCGGCCTATTACTCTCACTTCCACTATATGTAAGCTCTTTGAAACGATGCTAAAAAATAGGTTTCAAGTTTGGATTGAAGCACAGAATGTTTTACCGAAGAGCCAAAGTGGTTTTCGTAAAGGAAGATCCTGTGTGGACAATATTTTTGGTTTGACATTAAATGTAAAACAAGCTTTTCAAAAGAGTGAACAGGTTGTCGCAGTTTTCTTAGATGTTTGTAGTGCTTTTGATAATGTCTATATCGATATTCTAATTTCAAGACGAGCTAAAATAGGATGCCCAAGTCACTGATCCAATTTATTAAATTCCTAACATTCGAAAGGCATATTTATTCCAACGAACTCACTGAATGTACATAGATACACCTTTAGGGGGTTTTGCAAGGTGGAGTTCTTAGTCCTCTATTATACTTAATATATGTGTCTGACATTTGTAAATGTATATCTAGTCGAGTTACGGTCTTACAATTTGCCGATGACATCGCCCTTTACTCAAACAATTTGCATTCTTTGCAACACGCCATACATCAAATTAGCAAGAACCTACCTGAATTAGGTCTGAATCTCTCTGCTCATAAATCAGTTTTGATTCACTTTAATAATCAAAACATTCCACCTGGTAGTTCTTCTATTAACATCAATGGTAATGCTATCTTCTCTAGCGAATCCACCCGTTCACTGGGAGTAATCTTTGATTATAAATTATCTTTGCTTCCCCATATTAATCTCGTAATTAAAAAATGCCACAGATCTTTAAATATCATCAAATTTCTTCGAGGTATATGGTGGGGAGCCCATCCCAGTACCCTGATTTCGATTTATAAAAGCTCTGTACGACCAATCATTGATTATTGCAGTTTTGTATATTATCCATTTCGGAAAGATTTAAAAAACAAATTAGAAAGTATACAATATGCAGCTTTCCTTGGGTTATAGATCATCTACTCCTACTAATATACTTTTGGCGGAATCTAAGTTGCCCTATATCTTTAACAGAAGCAAATTTCTTTGTAATTTATGCTTAACTAAAGTTTTATCTAACACTTATTTGTCCATTTGTTCATCCGTTAACGAATACTATAGACATATTAATAGTAGAAGGAATAGCAAACGAAAACGAACGAGACTGAATCGTGCATTAATGATATAATGCAATCTTCCTCTTCTTCCCCACACAAAGCTAGACAGTTTCAGCAGAATCCTATTGGTCAGTCGAGTAAATATATATCTGTAGTGCGTAAAATATATAGGAAGGAAATGTTCCATAGTACGGCCAATACTTTAGTTGAATTAGGAAATGTAAAGGGAACAAATTTTTTTTTTAATTTTTATTGTACTAGCCCTAAACCCTGGTTTCATAATAAGGACATCCCTCGCGAACTGATAGTTACAATTAATCGTTGTAGGGCAGATTACTACAATCTTGCTGCATCACTAAAGAAAGTCAACATCATTTCTGACCCCAAATGTTTGTGCTCTTATCCGAATCAGGCTATTGATCACGTTATCTGGCAGTGCTCACTATTTAACACTCAAAGAGTAGACTTAATTAAGAAACTTATAGATCTTAAGTACCAATTACCCTTAAGTTTAGAATTACTTATTAGAAAACCAGATATCGCGGCCTGTAAAAGTAATCTTTCGTTTCTAAAAAAATGTGACTTAAAAATTTAGTTATAGTTTTTTTTCCATGTAATACGATGTACTATATATATACTTTCAGCTCTAGATTTATCCACTAGTTCTATAAGACTTCCTTGTTTGTAAAAACTGTTCACACACAACTAAGGCGAATAAATCTTATGATTTAATGCCTCAATAAAAAAAAAATATCGTTCTATCTATCTGTCTATCTGCGAGAATTATCGTTAACCTGACACAGTGTAATTTTTAAAACCTCTCGACCTTCCTACACATTTAAAAAAATATTTGGGGAATACTTGTTCCTGGTATCTACAACTGTCCCACAAAAGGTGTGGGAGCCGGAAATGAGAGATTCCTAAGGTGATACTGAACAATTTTTTCCTTTGCTAAAATGTGGTTTAAGGATTCTATTTTGAATTATTAACAAAAAACACTGAGCAATCAGGGCGCGCGTAGAACCCGCACTCAGGGACGGCGCACAGCGCATCGCGCTAAATAGCGATGTTCGACCGGCGCGGCGCGCCGAACAGAACAAGCTGGTATAACATGGAGCAAGAAATTAACTAAAATACAAACGAAATCAATTTGTCGTTATTAATAGAACAAAAAAGAATAAGAATCGAATAACTAACGAGTCTATCAAGTACAACGTACATTAAATTTTAAACAATTCACCAACAACTGAAATTAGACTCACCCATTCATAAATGAACATATTTCGACAAAAGTGGGTCACTATCACTGGGTCAGCCTGCCGATTCTGACCGTTCGAAAAAGTAACACGTGGTGCATAACAGCTGATGTTAAGGTAAGTGTCTACTTGAGAGAATCTCGCCCGAGTTACTTTCGGGTGTGTGTTCACTTGTAAGCAACTCCCAAACTTTTTGCCTCTCGTGTAGACACTAGACGATCCTCCAACAATTTACTATCCCGTAGAACTCTAAAAACCGTGCCCACTTGAGACTCGCCTACCTCTACTTCCGACACAAAGGTGCGCCCTGCGACGACATGTGCTTGCCAGATTATTAAACGGAATAATAACTTTCGCTATATGTTTTTTTCGACTTTCTGTAGTTTCTTCCGAACAGGAAAAGGGTAAAAACGGACACACATAAATATAATTGCATACACAGTATTGAAAAAAAAAACAAGTGAAGAAGAAAAGTTGCAGGGTAAAGCCGTGGATTGAACGGAACGAGGTGCTAGGAGCATATTGAACTCTAACAATAACAATTATTATCGTGCTTTGCTCAAGAATCAGGGGGTAGGTGGTCAACCCAGGGGGTAGATGTAAAGTGGTAAATACAAGGGCAAAGTGCACCCTCCTCGGTACATGTATTCATCGTGCACTGAACGTATTAATAAAATAAATGAAGCACAAAAAAATAATTATTCCCTTATGCAGAGTGATCCACTCACTGGGACACACTATGAAAATGCCGAAAAAGAACGACGCGGCATAAACACTGCAGGCAGATTCACGCGGTCCTGCGTCAGGTATAATTGTCACAGAAAAGTTTATCGGCTATCAGCGGGAGAATTTCGTACGAAAATGTACATGCACTCAACATTCTACACCATCTTGTTACAGCAAATGCCGCAAGTGTCGTCCTTCGGAATCTAAACGAAGACGATGTAACAAGTTTAATGCACGTAAATTTTCGTACGCAATTTTCTCGCTGGTAACCGAAAACTCTTCTGCGACAATCATACCCGAGCCAGGGCCGCGAGAATCTGCCTGCAGTGTTATTGCCGCGTCATCCTTTTTTGGCATGTCCTTCATGTCTCCTAGCGAGCAGATCAGCCTGTACCTGTGAGGTCTGTTTGAAAGTCTGGTGCCTAACTGTTTTATTACAATAGAGAAAAAACGTCTAGGTAGGGAACGCGTTAATTCACTCAAAAGTACCGCAAGGAAATAAAATAGTTTATTGCTGTGGGATATGTAGTGTTTCATATGTATTAAATGTCTATTGTAGTCCATAATATTGATCTACATTCATTTGCATTAATTAGAATTGAATGTTCCACCCTTCTACCATTTCTCTTAGTTCTACCATACTCCGAAATGATGCGCAACTCCCTGACAGCTGCTCTCTCAATTCGAAACCAGTTCGAATTCTGAGAGTAGCTGTCGGACAGTAATGTTATACTGCATCCTTTTGAGAACAGCTCACGAGATCAGCCACTCTCGGGAAGTTAATTGCCGCTTTACGGCAGTTACGCTCGGAGCAATGTCCATTTGCGAGAACACTGGAGAGCGATTCGTAAGAGGTTTACTCTCAAGCGGACACGTACCCTTACGGTTGGGTCTGCGAACTCACTTTATTTGACAGGACTTACTGCCTGCACGGTAAGTATTATTGGGTTATTTGAACAATCCTGACCATTCGAAAAAGAAAGACGTGATGCACAACAGCCGATGTTTCAGTTGGATCAGTGATAAAACTTCGTTCCACAAAATTTCCTTCATTGCACGATCTGTCACTTTCACTTTTCACTTCAAGATTTGAATTTACGAAATCAATTGTTCCCATGTCTGAATAATTGGTGGCCCGAAAGGGACCGATTGTTATTAACTTTGAAAGGGCTGCACATGGCCCCTTCTACTGCCAAATACACTTTTGCACGTTCGGCAATGCCCTTGCAATGTTTCCAAACGGATAGTGTCCCGCGAGCTTCACGTTTTAAAGCTAAACTTTTATTTCGTTCAAAGGAAAGAAAGCAATTACAATATTGAAGACACGTTTATTGCTCAGCGTTCGAACTGATTCTGTCTTGAGAAATTGTGACGCGGTTTGCAACGGTGGACGAGGGCTAGTTGAAAATGTTATGAGGGAGAGGCACAGGTAGTCACGGGGGGAGGGGTATGGTGAAGAGACCCTTGAAGCCCACGTGCTGGCCAGCAGAGTTTTTCGGGTCCCAGGAAACATGACCGTGACGAATTTAATGAGGATATTTTCAAGTCACCGAAAAAGGTATAGCAATACGAAGAATGTAATAAAAGATATAGTCCACCTTGGAGTATCTGACACAGTGTCTTAACCTTCCGCAGCGCTTTTTCGGCGACTCGAAAATGTCTTTATTAAATTCGCCACGGTCGTGTTTCTTGGGAACCGAGAAACTCTGCTAGCCAGCACGTGGGCCTCAAGGGCCTTTTCACCATAAACCGCTCCCTCCGCGAAGAGCCGTAACTCTCCCTTAGAACATTTTTGTAACTAGTCCCCGTCCACTGTTGCAAACCGCGTCACAATTTCTCAAGACAGAATCGGTCCGAACGCCGAGGCTTAAACATTTCTCCGACGCTGTAATTGCTGTTTTCATTTTCAATAAAATAAGAGTTAAGTTCTAAAACACAAAGCTCACGAGTTACTATCCGCTCGGGAACATGACAACACCATTGCCGAACGTGGAGAAGCGTATTTGGCAAAAGCAGAAGGCCATTTACAGCCCCTTCAAAGTTAATAACAATCGGTCCATTTCGGGGAAACCAAATGTTCAAACGTATGAGCAACTGGTTTTACAAAATTCAAATCTTGAAGTGAAAAGTGACAGTGATCGAGCCATGAAGAGAATTTTGTGAAACGAAGTTGTTGCACTGCTCCAACCGAGACATCGGCTGTTGTGCACCATGTGTTTGTTCTTCGAATGGCCAGGATCTGTAGAATAACCCAGTGGTAATTGCTGTGCAAGTAGCAAGTTTCGTCAAATAAAGTCAGTTCGCTGACCCGACCTCTAACATCAGCTGTTGTGTAGCACGTGCTACTTTTTCGAATGATCACGATCAGTAGGATGGCACAGTAGCCCACTTTCGTCGAAGCAGGTTCATTTCTGGAGAAATGAGTAAGTCTAATTTACAATTGTTGGCGAGTTGTTTAAAATTTAATGTACGTTGTACTTGATAGACTCGTTAGTCAGTTGATTCTAATTCTTTTTTGCTCAATTAATAACGGTAAATTGATTTCGTTTGTATTTTAGTTCATTTCCATTTATGAATAATGAATAACTCGATGTTAACTTTTGCTTCGTACTATACCGGCGCGTTTTGTTCAGATTGGTGGCCGAACGTCGCTACCTAGCACGACGCCCTGCGCGCCATGCCTGAGCGCGTGCTCTACGCGTGCTCAATTGCTCAGTGTTTTTTTGTTAATGATTCAAAAATAAAGCCTCAAACCACATTTTGGCAAAGGAAGAAGTTGTTCAGTATCACCTCAGGAATCTTTCATTTCCGGCTCATACGCCTTTTATGGGACATCTTGTATAAGAATAATAAACAATATTCAGTTTATTAATAGTAAACAATAGAACACTTCATCAACAGCACGAAACCGAGGATTTTTCAATTAATTAACCGTCACGGATCTACTTAAGAAGCCGGAATCAATTATTATACTTCTAGGTAGTACGAAAATTGTATTCATAGTATTATTGTCCTTTGTAACGCATTGCCATATTTCGCGAAAATATTCCACAAACTAGTACGGCCTAGTACGGAGCTTTCGGTCAGGTAGCCTAAGCTAGAAGGCCCTAATGTCCGCGGATTACTACGATAAACGCTTAGTTCTTTAACGAATCTAGTCTAAGAGAATTTTGCATCGCGCCTAAAACGTCCTGTTCAGCAGAAATTGTTACGCTACCAGAAATACAGCAAGCTAAGTTGACTTCTCCAAACGTTCGAGTATCACCCAGGTTTTAACGGAATATCGTCGCTTTAGGTGAATTCCATCTCTCGACGTTTCGGATCTCTGTCCTAACACCACTCGCGCATTCCATTAAGAAGTACCTATGTATTTTTATGTAATCCTACAGAAAAGTAATGAACAGTTTTAGTGGTAAGACACAGGAAACACCAATAATGACCTGAACTCATAATTTTGTACGGCATTGTATGTTGCTATTTAGGAAAAGGACCTTTGAATGTCCTCTACTTAATCTAACTTACAAAAATGCTAACTACATCGGTTAATGCTCCTCTCCAGACCACTCAACATTTGACTAGAACATTTTTCGATTTTATTGCAAATAACCGAAATACTCCAGCGCGCAGACATTTTACCTAACTCTGCACGTGCGTATAATTTTTCGTTTGGATGTATGAATTTTACTACCAACGCGGTAGAAAACCGGAAGTTGCTATCGTTACCCTATTGTTCAACTACGCATCATTTTTCATGAGAATTGTTGGGCTGTAACCCACAGTTCACTTGACTTTTTTTGTCCTCTTGACGAGTAGTATATGCTAGAATGCAAAACATTGACTTTGAAATTCAAGCTTAAGGACAATTTTTTGCAGACTTAGAATTATTCACCGATCCAACAGTGTGGAATTACACTACGGTAGTTGTGACGTATAATATCTGATCACACCATACGTGCAAACTTTTAACCCCTATCGATCGTAAGTCACCTCTTAAGTGACAACAGTACTTTGTCGCTGCGGTCGTACGTCACGCGGGGGGTGACAAGACGGAATCTGTCGAAACTCGCTCTCTGTGAAATGTGGGTACGATTGCCCTGTCAATTAAGCATCAGTAACGGAGCAATTGACATCTCCAATAATATATCACTGCCTTCTGTACTCAATTTTTAATATATTGAACCCAAATATGAATAAAGAAAATTTTATAAACTTCAATAGTGATAGTGGCAGTGAATGTTTTGAAAACTCTACTCACAGTGATTTTGATTGTAGTGATGAGACTATCAGTCACATCTTTTTACATCCTAAGAAAAGAAAAGATATGCCTATATGCCGGAAATGTTCAGCAGCCTATAAATCATTTCAAAAAATTTATTACTAACAAACTCATAACGGAAATTATAACGCAAACAAACTTATATGCGAACGAGCAAATTGCAAAGAAAGGATTATCCGGCAGATCAGTTTGGCAAAATTGGAAAAGCATTCCGTATAAGGAAATGCTTGCTTTTTTGGTGTGATTTTGAATATGGGTACAATCTATTTGAGTGACATAAAAGACTATTTTTCCAAAGTCTTCATGTGCAATATGCCATTTTTCGCTAAGATTTTTAAGAAGGAGCGTTTTTCTTTTTTCACATTTTTTGGATGCTCCATTTACATCAAAATCTGAACACTAATAGCTATCCAATAACAAGATTTTCGAAAGTCAAAAACTTTCTGGACTATATTGATTTAAAGTTTAGACAAGACTTTGTTCCCGGAAAAGAAATATGTGTGGATCAAGCTGTAGTGCCGTTCAAAGGAAGATTCAGTTGTTTAACTTGCAGCCCCAATAAACCAACTAAATGGGGAATATGAATATATGTTTTGGCAGATTCAAATACTGTATATGTGTATTCGATATTGCTCTATTTTGGATCTGTTACGTCGGAGTCTTTAATTCATCCCGAGCTTCCTGTCAATGCAAGGATCGCTTTGCATTTGTACAACAATCTACTCGAAGCAATCCTTAATTCCGAAGGATATTATTTTTATGTCGACAGATACTATACCAGTGCTCCACTAGCTGAAGAATTGCTTAAAATGAATTGCTATTTAACGGATACAATGAGAAGTGATAGAAAATTTCTGCGAAGACAAATAAGAAAACCGAATTCTAAAATTAGGACTGTCATCAGATTTCGTTCAAGAAAAAGTAAGCCGTTAGCTTTATCATGGTGAGACAAACAAATTATTACCATACTTAGTTCATATGATACTGAGTCAA
The DNA here is from genome assembly GCA_023838395.1 of Holcopasites calliopsidis. Classification (NCBI taxonomy): domain Eukaryota; kingdom Metazoa; phylum Arthropoda; class Insecta; order Hymenoptera; family Apidae; genus Holcopasites; species Holcopasites calliopsidis. The sequence continues at coordinate 58,562 of JALHAQ010000101.1, forward strand.
CGAAAACTGTACCAAGAATAACACGTGGTGGCTATCAGATAGAGCTTAAGAGACCTGAAGTGATATCGAATTATAACAAGTTTATGGGCGGAGTGGACTGTAGAGATCTATTTGGATATACAGGGTGTAACGTAAAAGGTGTAGGAGCCGGAAATGGGGGATTCCTGAGGCAAAACTGAACAACTTTTTCCTTTGCCAAAATGTCGGCTGAGGCTTTGTTTTTGAATTGTTAACGAAAAACACTGGCCATTCAGAGCGCGCGTAGAGCCCGCGCTCAGGGACGGTCCACGGCGCGTAGTGCTAGGTAGCGACGTTCGACCGGCGCCCCGAATAGTACGCGCCGGTATAGCACGAAGCAAAAGTTAACATCGAATTATTCATTATTAATTAAAATATAAATGAAATTAATTTGCCGTTATCAATTGAAGAAAAAAGTATTAGAACGGACTAACTAACGTGTCTATCCAGTACAACGTACGTTAAATTTTAAACAATTCGCCAACAACTAAAATTAGACTTACCCGTTTCTCCAAAAATGAACCTGCTTCGACGAAAATAGGTCACTGTGTCATCCTACCGATCCTGACCATTGCAAGTAGGTATCCCGTAGTGCAAGACAGCTGATGTTACGGCCAGGTCAGCGAACTCACTTTATTTGACAAAACCTACTACCTGCACGGCAACTATCACTGGGTTATTCTACCGATCCTGGCCACTCGAAGAACAAACACATGGTGCACAAGAGCCGATGTCTCGGTTGGAACACTGAAAGAACTTCGTTACACAAAATCTCCACCATTGCACGATCACTGTCACTTTGCTCTTCAAGATTTGAATTTACGAAATAAGTTGTTCCCACGTATGGATAATTGGTTGCCCCGAAAGGGGCCGATTGTTTATAACTTTGAAAGGGCTCGATATGACCGATGCTACTGCTAAATACACTTTTCCATGTTCGGAAATTTTGTTGTCTTGTTCCCGGGCGGGTAGTAACTCACGAGCTTTGCGTCTTAGAAGTTAACTCCTATTTTATTCAAAGTAAAAACAGTAATTACAGTTTCGGAGAGATCTTTACTGCTGGGCGTTCGGACTAATTCTGTCTTGAGAAATTGAGACGCGCTTTGCAACGGTGTACAAGGGGCTATTCGAAGAATGTTATAAGGGAGAGTTACGGGTCGTCGCGGGGAGCGCGCTTTATGGTGAAAAGGCCCTTGAGGCCCACGTGCTGGACAGCAGAGTTTTTCGGTTCCCAGGAACCACGACCGTGGCGAATTTAATGAAGACACTTTCTAGTCGCTGGGAAAGCGCTGCGGACAGTTCAAGACACTGTTAGATGTCTTTTACTACATCCTTTGTAATGCTATACCTTTTCCGGCGACTGGAAAATGTCTTCGCTAAGTTCATCATGGCCGAGTTTCCTGGGAACCGAAAAACTCTGCTGGCCAGCACGTGGGCCTCAAGGGCCTTTTCACCATAAAGCGCGCTCCCCGCGACGACCCGTAACTCTCCCTTATAACATTCTTCGAATAGCCCCTTGTACACCGTTGCAAAGCGCGTCTCAATTTCTCAAGACAGAATTAGTCCGAACGCCCAGCAGTAAAGATCTCTCCGAAACTGTAATTACTGTTTTTACTTTGAATAAAATAGGAGTTAACTTCTAAGACGCAAAGCTCGTGAGTTACTACCCGCCCGGGAACAAGACAACAAAATTTCCGAACATGGAAAAGTGTATTTAGCAGTAGCATCGGTCATATCGAGCCCTTTCAAAGTTATAAACAATCGGCCCCTTTCGGGGCAACCAATTATCCATACGTGGGAACAACTTATTTCGTAAATTCAAATCTTGAAGAGCAAAGTGACAGTGATCGTGCAATGATGGAGATTTTGTGTAACGAAGTTCTTTCACTGTTCCAACCGAGACATAGGCTCTTGTGCACCATGTGTTTGTTCTTCGAGTGGCCAGGATCGGTAGAATAACCCAGTGATAGTTGCCGTGCAGGTAGTAGGTTTTGTCAAATAAAGTGAGTTCGCTGACCTGGCCGTAACATCAGCTGTCTTGCACTACGGGATACCTACTTGCAATGGTCAGGATCGGTAGGATGACACAGTGACCTATTTTCGTCGAAGCAGGTTCATTTTTGGAGAAACGGGTAAGTCTAATTTTAGTTGTTGGCGAATTGTTTAAAATTTAACGTACGTTGTACTGGATAGACACGTTAGTTAGTCCGTTCTAATACTTTTTTCTTCAATTGATAACGGCAAATTAATTTCATTTATATTTTAATTAATAATGAATAATTCGATGTTAACTTTTGCTTCGTGCTATACCGGCGCGTACTATTCGGGGCGCCGGTCGAACGTCGCTACCTAGCACTACGCGCCGTGGACCGTCCCTGAGCGCGGGCTCTACGCGCACTCTGAATGGCCAGTGTCTTTCGTTAACAATTCAAAAACAAAGCCTCAGCCGACATTTTGGCAAAGGAAAAAGTTGTTCAGTTTTGCCTCAGGAATCCCCCATTTCCGGCTCCTACACCTTTTACGTTACACCCTGTATGTATTGTTTCTTACGCAAATCATTAAAATGGTAGCGGAAAGTTTTTTTCTGAGGAATTGAAGTATTCTCCATGAATTCTTATATTCTGTATAGAGCTGATTGTAAACATAACAACAGTAAACCAATGTCTCATATAAAATTTATTCGGAAATTAGTTATGTCACTAATTGGGAATTTACGTGATGGTAAAACTGTGCGTTATGGAACGCCATTAACAACAGACAATGAGGAGAGATTAGATAGAAAACTACATATCTTACAACTTGATGTTAAAGGAAAACATAATGACTGCTTAATATGTTCTAATCGTAAGTTGCCTGGAGGAAAAAAAAACAACAGTATACTTCTGTGAAACGTGCAACAGAAAACCATTCCTTCATGTTGGAGATTGTTTAAAAAAATGTCATACATTAAACACTTACAAATAATTATTTGAAACTCATACATTTGTAATACTCCTTCAGAAAAATAAATATTTCTAACAAAAATGTCATTCTTATAATACTGAAATTTTTCGCACGTTTCCGGAACCAGCTGCAACCTAATGAGAATCGCGTATAAAAAACTAACGTCCAACAAGGATCAACATATTTCACGACAAAATACAAAAGAACAAAACATTTGGGTCTGGTGAGGAAATATTTGTATGATGGAGACCTAAGATTGTTGTGCTCGGAGAGGCATGTCTCGGAACGGATACGTGATTTTTGTTAGTTGGGTTCGAAAGCGGACAGAGGATTGGAATCTACCAGACAGTTTTCAATGACACTTAGTTTATTGTAGCTTTCTTGCACTTGACAGAGCCAACTTCTAAACGATGTGCATTAAAGAAAGCATCAACACAAGAGTACAGCCTTTCATATCTCATTAAATAACATTTTCTTGTACCTCTTCTACTTTAAGAGGTATATGTGAAAAAGCGGTAGTGCATATTTGACTCTGAGGGCAGTTTCCACACCCTTAAAGGGCGATTGGGTACGAATGAAACATACCGTTATTCTTATATTGAATCACTGTACAAATCTACAAAGTTTCATCTGCATCCGCGAGACAGCGCAGGTGGTGGTTTCTTGTAAGTTAAGGTAAGAAGGGGAAACAAAAGTTGAAAAATTAGCCAAGTTCAGAAATTCAATTAAAGGATTTAGAATGAGTAAAGAATATTTAAGGAATAAATGTACATAGAAAAAGTAATCAAAATAGTTTAGATAAGAATAGTTACATTATAGAATTACTAGATACAAGATGAAATATTGTACGCCCGTTCCTACTTGTTCTACGGCTGGTATCAAATTAGAAAGGGCGACTATTTGCAATAATTGACCTTACGGAGAACCTGTGCGAGATCTGAACTATCTTTCAATGAGACAAGATATATCTCATAAGTGCCCCATACACGATGAGGCTTGTCTCGAGACACGTGCGTGGATGTATCCGAAAAAACGTCCCAACGAACCTACGTTGGTTCCTGGAGACCTATCCCCTCTATACTTATTTGACACTATCAACTCTATGCGGTTCTTGCGAGCAAAAAAGAAAGAAGAGCAAACTCTACTAGTAGTGGAAGAACGAGTAGCCTGATGGTAGGGACCATGCATCCTGCGTCGGAAAAGGAGTTTGTTAACAGAAGCGATATTTCGAGGTCTGAACCCAAAAGGTATATCAGAATCGCAAAAATTATGTGTATTTCGCAGATAATACAGTGATTGATGCATTTAATCGTCTGTCAGAAATCCAAATCAGCATACATGAACTGAATGCAAATTTTAAAACATATTATGATCCACTCGAGCTACTATGCAGCGACGAGTCGCTAATCCTATTCCGCGGTCGAATCATATTCAGATCATATTTAAAACAAAATAGGCACATGTATGGCACAAAAATATTTAAACTGAGCTGCGATACACTTGCAGTTTTCGTGTCTACGAAATGCTAGTAGCAGCCAAAAGTCTAAACAATAGCTCTGGGCAAAAAAAATACAACACCATCAAATATTCTAATGGCTACAAATAAAAGCCATACATTACGTACTGATAACTGGTACACTATTCTGGATTTGGCGAATAAACTAATAAGGAAAAATATGCATTTCATTGCTATACTTCGAATAAATCGTAAATGAAACACAAATGAAGTTACAACAACTAAATTGAAATGCGGGAAAGTTATTGCCAAAGAAAATAATAATAGAATTACAGTTTTGAAATGGAAAGATAAAAGAGACGCTTTGGTCCTTTCTACGAAAAATTCTAGCGAAACAGTAAATGTAAAAACAAAACGAGGGTTTTATTGCAAACCAAAAATGGTCGTTGAATATAATACAGAAAAAACCGCTACTGATTTTTCTGATAAAGTAAGCAGTCCGTTAAGAATAACAGTAAAATGGTAAAAAAAGTTAGCTCTCGGGTTCTTTTTTTAAATTTCGCTGTTACGAATGCCTTGTTTATGTTCCATGACATAACAGAAAAAAGAATGTCAATCACGACATTTCGCAAACAATTGGCAGATGCACTGACATAGTATTCAGATAAAGAAATAACAATCTGGGTCGATAGAAGAAGTGTCCATAAACTGCAAAAACAAAGAAGAAGACGTGCACAAGGTTCTAAGATACATATTGTTCTGAATGTTATAACACAAATGCATCAACATTCGGGCACAATACAGCCAGAAAGTTAACCAAACAGTCTCTTTTTGTAACAGGTGTAAAACCAAATTGCATCTTCGCTTAGAATGTTTTAATAAACTCCATTAAAATTACAACATTTATTTTTTTATTTTATTACCTCTATTTATTACCTATATTTTTAACCTCTTGATACTGCCGGTCCCGTGAACCAACGCGTAGCGACGCCAATATATACGGGGTGTCCCAGAACTACCCATAGAGCTGAACAGGGGTGATAGCTGAGATGATTCTGAACACCTTTTTCCTTTACTAAAATGTTGTTTGAAGCTTCGCTTTTGAATGATTAACGAAAAACATTGACCAATGAGAACGCGCGTAGAGGCCGCGCTCAGCCGCGAGAGTGTTGTTTTCAAGCCTGACGCTCGAGCGAAGCCGTGAATATGAACAAGTCGCTCGGTGTAATAGGAAGCGTTAAGTAAAAGCTATATCGAATAAGGAATAAACAAATTAATAATAATATAAAGTTATTCGTTATTCCTGAAGAATGAATAAACTAATTAATCGTTATTCGTGTAGAATCAATGAATGGAGAGACTAACAAATCTATCAATTGCATCCCATGTTAAATTAAAAAAGATTGACAAAAGACTTCAATTAGACTCACATATTCATCCATAAATGAACCTGCTTCCACGAGAATCGGCCACTATCAGTGGGCCATCCTACCGATCCTGACGATTCAAAGAAGTAGTACGTGGTACACAAAACTTAGTACCTGCACGGTCACTGTAACTGGGTTATTCTACAGATCCTGGCCATTCAAAGAAGAAACGCAAAATTCGTTTCACAAAATTGGTAATAGTTTATTCCTTCTTCAAGAATAACGAATAATTTGATATTACTTTTAATTTGCTTATTCCTCATTCGACATAACTTTTGCTAAACGCCTTCTATTAGACCGAGCGATTTGTTCACATTCACGGCCTCGGCCGAGAGTCAGGCTCGAATACAACACTCGCGGCTGAGCGCGGTCTCTACGCGCGCTCTCATTGGTCAATGTTTTTCGTTAATCATTTAAAAACCAAGCCTCAAACATTTTCGCAAAGGAAAAGGGTGTTCAAAATTATCTCAGCTATCACCCCTTTTCCCTTTATGGATAGTTCTGGGACATCCTATATAACAAAATTTGAAACAAGTTTGTTATATAACAATGTTTCAATAACAATATAACAATTTAGATACTGTCGCACATAACAATTTGTCAATAGGAAATGATTTTCTCAGTACGGTTGGTTCTGATTTAAAAAAGGGCAATGTCACTTTCCTTCCGATAGAAGAAACCTACACCCGTGGGTCCAATATCCCCCAGACAGGTCAAATAGATTTGTTGGCAATTAAAAAAGTAGATGTTTTGTATACACCTAATATAAAACGCACAGAAGAAACTAGAGGCTTGGTAGATGATTGCAAGTCAGTACAAACTCAAAAAAAAGAAGAAGAAATATTGTGCTAAAAAATGATGATCCCGTTTACCAAAGAGCGCGTTTACTCTCTAAGCACGAGGTGGTAAACGAACAAGTCCAGGAATGGATTGACGCAGGCATTGATCAACCGTCAATAAAATATGAGGGCGGGTTGAAGTACCGCAAAACTGCATTAAATGAATCGACTATGCATAAAAGAGTTTATTGTGTGCGTGTGAACAGATGGGTAATATTTCTGGAGGAAATCGATTGTAGTAATGAACAGCGACCGGGAAAGAGCATGTTGAATGTGAATGCATTGTGTCGAGGCTCATTACATTCTTATATGAGTATACAGCAGTGTAAAGATGGATTAACGGCAAAGTTAAGACTAACGCAGCGTAATGATGTGAATGTATTACATTACACCAAAGTATCGGCGTCTCACAGTTTCAATTGCTATACGAAACACATACGCAATTTAATGATGATCGAAAAATTAGGCAGCTGTTGGAGAGAGAGCTGGTGGAAAAGTTTGAATGACCGCAAGAAGGGAAATTGCACAAAATCGAATGCAATGAAGCGTAAGTGTTTTGGGCCATACAATGTAATGCAGAACAATAGGTATATTGTAAAACGGATAGGCGATCATGAAAGTCCATTGCAAACATCCATAGCGGCTGATTAGACTGTCCAACAAATTTCAACTTTTTTTCTGTTTTGCAATATCCAATAGGTGATCCTTGTAGAGTTTCTTGACCTGAATACGAATTCGTAAGCAGAATTGCCCTATCACCATCAGATTTCGAAAAACATGAGTTTTTGTAAAAACTTGCGATTTTGGGAAAAAAAAAGAGGAGTTACTGGAAATCTAAAAATGATAGAAAGTTCATAATATTGGTCTTAAAAGATAGAGGAAAGTCCCCTGAATACAAGGATGTATAACTTTGTAATATTTTGTGGCTTTGAATGCTTGTCAATGGCAATGAAAGTTAAAAAAAAAGTCGATGCGCGTACTTTCCACTCATTATTTTTGCATTTGTAGGAAAAGTTAGCTCTCTGGCATGAAGTCGCTTCACGGTATAGGATTCTGTATGCATTTCTGAAGAAAAAACTGCCCAGAGAAACTGCCGGAACAATTTTTAATTCGGACAGGTCGAGATAATGTGCATCGGCTGCGCATTGAGGACGCTTTGCCGCCATGCGGCCGCCACGCATGATCGACATCGAGTGGATCCCCTTACATAGCACCTGCTTTCTAACAATGTACGTCTCATTTCGTTCATGTATTCTTGGACCATAATTTCGAAATTACAACAAAGTCTTACGAATCACACTCACTTTTCAGTATTTCCTTATAAACACGTATGATTTGTTAGTACGATGTCAACTGAAGCAAACAACATGGTTTATCAACTTACAAAATTTTCATTGTTATGATTCTATGCGATCTAAGATTCTGTCCCAAATATATCAATATTTAAAATTTATCGAATAATATTTTAAGTCACAGCGAAACCCACTTAGGTATCATTCATAGATCTTTTTTTTAACAAGTTCCCTGCAATTCTTCTGAAATATAGCTGAAAGCGGGAAAGTAATATAATTTTGTGACGTTTCGTGAAGACGCGTAAATGTGAGAGTCTTATCACAGGACATTATCGAAATATAAATGTCCCTTGACATCTTTCTCTGCCATCCGATGCAATGGGAGAAAAAATAAATAACGTAAAAACGGCAAGCAAGAAGGAACCACTTCTAATTTTGTTGGTGTGAACGAAACTGGAGGTACATTCATATTTTTGCTATACCAGGATTAAAAAGTGTAGCACAAAGAAGATCTTTTATACCAATTAAGATATAGAAAGAAAAGTGAGATCGAAGGCTCACAAATAATTTTTTTAGGAATAAAAGGCTTCGTATTAGCAAATCAAATGTACTTATGCAGAAATACTGAAAACTGAGTATAATTCGTAGGACCTTGTTGTACTTCCGGAATTATTACCCAAAAAAGCAGTCATTGTTGTTAGAAAGCATGTGCTATGTAAGGTGATTCACTAGATGTTGTTCGCGCGTGGCTACGGCCCTGACCAGCCGACACACGCGAGCGATGGTCGCAGGGCGTCAAAACGTCGTCAACACACTGCCGATGCACATTTTCTCAACTTGTCCGAATTAAAAACTGTTCCGGCAGTTTCTCGGGACTGCTCCTTCTTGAGAAATGCATACAGAATTCTATACTGTGAAGCGACTTCATGCCAGAGACCTAACTTTTCCTACAAATGCAAGAATAATGAGTGGAAAGTACGCGCATCGACTTTTTTTAACTTTCATTGCCATTGACAAGCATTCAAAGCCACAAAATATTACAAAGTTATACATCCTTGTATTCAGGGGACTTTCCTCTATCTTTTAAGACCAATATTATGAACTTTCTATCATTTTTAGATTTCCAGTAACTCCTCTTTTTTTCCCAAAATCGCATGCTTTTATAAAAAGTCATGTTTTTTTTTATTTGAGGGTGATAGACAGTTCTGCTTCCAGATTCGTATTCATGACGAGAAACTCTACAAGGAACACCTCGTTGATATTCCAAAACAAAATTCATGTTGGACAGTGTTATATGAAACCATGAGGAAATGAGGGAAGTGATATGTTTGACGATGAGTGTGGGGATTTATGTTTTAGGACATTTGAGAACGAATGCCCATTTAAGGTCCAAATATACATGCTATTTCTTTCTAACATAGATGATGCCAAAGCAATTTTACAAAATGAAATATTAGTTCCATATTGGTTTTAGTATATCTGTGGTAGTATACCTGTTTGCATTATGAACTATTGTAAATTTAGTTGAATATTAGATGTACAATTTACAGCCACTGGAAGGATTTCTGTAACCCTTTGGCACCATCTATCTACAGCAAATATAGACTTTGCGCTTTTCAGTTTCGTTATGCGTAATAAACAGATATGATATAAGGCAAAAGTATAGGCCGACCGTACTATTATAACATAAGAAGAATCTATGCGATTTGTGTCGCGTTTGATGTCATTTTAATTGCAAAAATGTCAGGAGTTCATTAAAATTAATTTTGCAAAGATTAAACAAAAACGAGACGAATTTTATTCCTTGTGCAAAGAAAATGCACTTTGTATACAGAAATCAGTGTGACGACCGCAACCACTCGAAAGAATAGAGATACGCCAAAGGGTACAAGTGGGCGTTTCGGAGGCGACCTTTTCGAAAGGGTCTCCATACCTCGTCCGGGGCACGACCAAATATCGGAAGCTAGAAACTATGGCCGTGCCCCGAACGGAGCACGGAGACCCTCTTCAAAAGGTCGCCTTCAAGAGGTTCCAAGGAGAATTTTCTTTACACAATGGATACAATTCCTTTGGTTTCCGTTTAATCCTTATGAAATTAATTTTAATGAACTCCTGAGATTTTTGCAATTAAAATGACACCAAACACGACAGAAATCGCACAGTTTGTTCTTAAGTTATAATAGTACGTCGCTCTAAAAAAATCCTGGACACGGCCCGGAGACGGCACGGTGATATATAAATGGACCTTTAGAGTACCCGAGTGTAGGATGTACAAGATAAGGATGTTGTGGGATCTTATGTCCGATATGCATGTGAAATACCTTAATCCGCGAAGATTGTTGCGTATCTGTGAATGAATGCACCTATGTATGCGTATGGTGAAAATCTTAGAAAGGGCGTGTATAGAGTTAGGCAACCGTTATCGATTATATCGATATTATCGATTCTAGGTAATCTTTTTTAACGTGTAAATAAAAATTTCATGTAATTCATGCGAAACAGACTACCAATTTATTACTCACCACAGTATTAGAAAGTAATATTCTTTCTTTCGAAAAATCAAATATACAGATTTCATACTTACACATTAGTAATTTCTTACCTTTAAAAAAAGCTAATGCTAGGTGGCATTGGGAATTATAATTGGCTTTTTTAATAGCATGGTATAATTTTATGGCATCAGTATATTTCTGCAGTTTTAGTAGCACACGTGCTAAGTTTACACACACCAAATCTTTCTTCACATCAGTACTGACGCATAACGCTGCGGCATAGTGTTCTGCAGCGGACTTGTAAAGTTTTTGTCTTTCTAGCAATAATCCATATGCATTCCGGGCATAACAATCATTCGGATGGCGCTCTGAAACATATAAAACTTATACAACATAGGGAAAGAGAGAAAGAATTGCAGAGAGTGGCAAGTTCAGCCAATTTTGAAAAGTCAAGTGTACGCAAGATGTGGTAGAATTGGAAATCGTTACGTAAAAGTTGTAGTTACAATAATCTAGAACTAGTTCGGTTAAGCGATTGAGATGAAGTTACTTCTAATTGTCAGTAAATCATCTGTACAGTATATACAGAGCGTTTCTTTACTCCATGTCGATATTTTAAGGGGTGATTCTGCAGATCAAAATAAAGCGAAAATGAAGGGTGACAAAATTATGCGCTTCACGCTTTGTTTGCAAGTCGCCGATGTTTAAAAAACAAGGTTCGAACATCTGGCAGCAGCCAATCTGACGCGCAATGGCACAAGTCAGAGAGCCGCATTCAGTGACTACATGGCAGATACCATGATCTGCTTGAACATGTAATCCAACGCCACGAACGACACATACGTCACGTTGTACAGCATTCAATCTGCTTACTTGTTAAAAAAAAAACAGATGAGCATACAAAACCCGCCCAATGGAATCGTCAAATAGAGAAGGTGAAGGCAGCCTGGAATACGCAATTTTATTCTCAAACAAGGTAAAACTAACCTAACACCGAAGTTAAGAATATGAATCCAGCAATGAAACTAACACCAAAGCTGGAAACGTAACTGACAATAAACCTAACACCAAAACTAAAATACTAAAACTATGCCTAATATGTACTAGAACTTAAACATAATTAAAATTTGTGTAATGCGCTCGACATTCTATGGCGTACGAGCAGTGACTGCCTCAATCCCGGCAGTCGCGCTGATTCTTTGCTGTCGAATCGGTAGTCGACTCCTCGACGATCCTGTATGCACGATTCAGGTCGATTCAACATAAGCCTATTATTCATTGTTTTTATAAGATCGGGGTCGAGGCAATTGCTGCTTCTACGATGTTGAACACGGTGCGATTTACAATTTTTTTTAATTGTATTTTAGGTTTTAGTATTTATTAGGCACAGTTTTTGTATTCTTTTAATTCTGGTGTTATTGCAATTAACCTAACCTAACTTTGGTGTTAGTTTAATGTTAACTGCAGTTGCTAGCGTTAGTGCCACATCTAGTGTATACACATACACATTCGCGGCCGGGACAATCGTGAATGTGTGTGTATTTGGTTTTCAAGAACAAAATTGTGGATTGAAAGGCCGTCACCCTCTTTACTTGATAATCCCATTGGGTGGGTTTTGATATGCCCATGTGGATTTTTACAAGTAAGCAGGTTGAATGCTATGCAACGTAAAACGTGTGTCTTTTTGGGTGTCAGATTACGCGGTGCGGTAGGTCATGGTTTCTCTTCAGTGTAGCGAATGACTGCTACTGAACACAGCTGCCCGTTTTTTCAAACACCGGTATTTTGTTAATAAAGCCGCAAATGCGAAATTGTTATTCTTGATTTTCACCTTGTTTTGGCCTGTAGAATCACCCCTTATGCAGAAGGTTGCGTTACACCCTGACAAAAGTGACAGCGATCGTGCAGTAAAATAAAATTCGAGAAGTGAAGTGAAATGACTGACCGGACCATGGAGTATCAGCTGTTGTGCATCACGTGTTACTCCTTGATGTAATAATAATACAAATGATCGGTAGGATGACAGTGACCTATTTTCGTCTAAGCAGGTTCATATCTGGAGAAACGGATAAGTCTAATTCCACTTGTTGGTGAATTGTTTAAAATGTAACGTACGTCGTACTTGATAGACTCGTTAGTCAGTCGATTCTAATTCTGTTTTGTTCAAGTAATAACGACAAATTGATTTCGTTTGTATTTTAGTCCATTTCCATTCATGAATAATGAATAATTCGATGTTAACCTTTGCTCCGTGTTATATCGACGCGTTTTGTTCGGGGCGACGGTCGAACGTCGCTACCTAGAATGACACGCCGTGCGCCGTCCCTGAGCGCGGGCTCTACGCGCGCTCTGATTGCTCAGTGTTTTTCGTTAACTATTTAAAAACGAAGCCTCAAACAACATTTTCGCAAAGGAAAAAGGTGTTCAGAATCGCCTCAGCTATCACCCCTTTTCGGCTCTTGAGGTAGTTCTAGGACACCCTGTATATGACGTGGAAATATTCTGACAAATCTGCGCAAAGCCTGACATTGCGTTATATTTTATAACATTATCTGCACAGAATCTGGTTACTACGATATGGTAATGTCGAAAACACTTTCGGGCTAAAGGACTGCCCTAAACCGCAAGGCGCATATCTTAAAGCTACGAAAGAACAAGAATTGATACAGACCTTAAAACCAACGACTATAACCTCGTTCCTACTCGATATTCATGTTACAATTAAAACAGCGTAAACAAAGTGTGTTAAAAACAAGGTTATGTTCATTGGTTTTAAGATCTACGAGGTGCCTCACAAAAGATATGGGAGCCGGAAATGAGAGATTCCTGAAGTGATACTGAACAACATTTTCCTTTGCCAAAATGTGTTTTGAGGTTTCATGTTTGAATAATAAACAAAAAAGGCACTGAGCAATCAGAGCACACGTAGAGCCCGCGCTCAGGAACGGCGTATGGCACGTCGTGCTAGGTAGCGACTAAATATCCCTGTGGCTTGGGGAGAAAGAATACATCCACAGTAGCCCCTGCTTGTCGTAGGAGGCGACTAAAAGGGGAGAGAGGAGCGGTGGAGGCGAGCGGGCCGAACATCCGCCCGCGATGACCCTCCACCCGGAGGTCGGCAGCGGTGCCAGCCAATGGGGGGTGTATACCATTCCACTCGTTAGGCACCGCTGCCGCGACCGGCCAGTAAATCCGCGGCTCTTCGAGCTAAGGTGCGGCCGGTCGCATGGGACCGCAGGTGGCGGCGGACGCCGCGTACCTGTGGTCCCGGGAGACTGTCGGCAGTCGGGGTGGGGGCCCCGAGTGTCCACACCACCTTGCAGTCCCCCAGGTGGTGCAGCGTCGCTAGTGTCCGGCGGCGCTGCGGTGATGGGAGGCACGGAAAAGGACGATCAAAACGCGCCGCTATAGCACGGAGCAAAAGTTAACGTCGAATTATCGGTTCGATTGCAGTTAAAAGAAGCAAAAACAGACATATGCTTTCTTGTTTCTATCTCCTTTTAACTGCAGGCGAACTACCGTTTTGTGGTTGTCGCGTGGTTCAAAAGTGGTCCGTGTGAGTTAGGCCTTATTCTTCGAATGGCCAGAGTCAGTAGAATAACCCAGTGATAGTTATCGTCGTTACAATGTTCTTTGTTAATTATTAACAAATAAAGCCTCAAACCACATTTTGGCGAAGGAAAAAGTTGTTCAGTATTGTAAGGATGGCAGATGAAAACACACTTATATATGAATAATAATATATTTGATATATATATGATTTGCACTAAACTTATTATTCCAGGAGATGTTCCTCGCGTCCACCATCCGCTTGAAGATAATGGTACAACTCTTTCACGCAAGTCGTGTCACAATCTCCGAAAGTCTGTTATTATTGTCAGAGGACATCATCATGTTAGCGTATTTCGCAAATGTACACGAACCTTTGGACATCTGGTACCACTATCACCGCACATAATCAATTGCAAGAAAAAGTAGTTTTAAGATTGGCATTATGTATCTAGAAATTGAAATAATCAAGTTCTAAGAACCAAACTAAATTAAAAAACGAAAGTAATAACAATAGAAATAAACGCAATATTAAATACTAAAACTTAAAGTACAACTGGAATGTTTAAACCGTTCCGTATTCAACGTCGTACAAGCAGCAACTGTCTCGATCGTCTAGAAATAACGATCAACCGATGCGTGCCGAATCGTCGTTGCCCTATCGACGACTCGTGACGATTCGGCTTGCATCGGTTGAACATTATTTCTAGACGATCGAGGCAGTTGCTGTTTGTACGCTGTTGAATACGGAATGGTTTTTAAACATTTCAGTTACGCTTTGAATTTTAGTATTCGGCATAGATTTAATATTGCATTTAGTTCTATTGTTATTACTCTCGATTTTTAATTAAGTCTAATTCTTAGGACTTGATTATTTCAATTTCTAGATACGCAATCTCAATTTTACAGCAACTTTTTGTTACAATCGGTTACGTGCGGTGATAGTGGTGGTGCCAAGTGGCCAAAGGGTCATGTACATTTGCGGAATACGACTACATGGTGATGTTCTCTGACAATAATAACAGACTTCCGAAAACTGTGACACGAATTGCGTCAAAGATTGAATCACTGCATTGAAGCGAGTGGTGGACACGAGGAACATCTGGAATAATAAGTTCAGTGCAAATCTTGGAATCGTGATCTTCGTGTGCTGCAAATTTCTGTGCTGAAGGGTGTATTCTGAACCATCGCGGACGGAACAATCGCGTGTACGCATAGACACTTGCGGACGGAACAATCGCAGTGCATGTGTATTTGGTTTTTGAGAAGAAAATTGTAGACTGAAGGCCGTCACCCTCTTTACTTGATAATCCCATTGGGCGGGTTTCGATATGCCCATGTGGATTTTTACAAGTAAGCAGGTTGAATGCTATACATCGTAATGCGTGTGCCTTCTGAGTGTCAGATTTCACGGTGCGGTACGTCATGGTTCCTGCGGCGTCGTAGCGAATGACTACCACTGAACATAGCTGTTTGACTCGAGCCTCGCGCGTCAGATTGCCCATCAGCAGGCGTTCGGATGCCGTTTTTTAAAACATCGATATCTCGTTAACAAAGCCTCAAACGCAAAATTGCCACTCTTGATTTTCGCTTTATTTTGGCCTGTAGAATCACCCCTTAAAATATTTGCAGAGGGTTGTGTTACACCGTGTATATTTATGTAACTACAAACTATAACTATAAAATAACGAAATCAAAATTTCTTGCTTTAGTATGAACTGCAAATAGTCACAAATCTTACATTCCGCAACTTGTGACCTATAATTACAAAAACTAACAAAAAAAAGTTATGGACATTATATGAAATATGAAACAATAATATAACACACAAAAACACACAAAATAATTATGTAGAATTATTTTCTACTGGAGTTAACATTACCCACGCTCGCATATTTTTAGGCTCCCATACACCTTGATATCTTTTTTTGTATTCTGAAAACCGTCTATATCTCCTACCACATAGCGATCATTTCGTAGTTCTTGTAATATCACATAAGGTCCTTTGAACTGCGGGATCAACTTTCTAAAAACACCGGGCGCGTTGTCAAAATTACGCAACAAAACATAGTCGTCTACTTCATATTTGTGAGGTTTTTTGTGCTTACTGTCAAAATATGTTTTATTATATTCTTGAGAAGCGATAATTTTTTCGGAGGCCTTAGATCTAATTTCTGACAAATCTCTATTATTTTTATTATTTACATTATGTATATATTCTCTTATCTCATCATTAACATGACCTCGTTGATCAATTCCAAATAATAATCGGCTCGGCGTTTCACCGGTTGATTTGTTGATAGTATTATTCAAGGCGTATTTAACTCCATGAAGTGCTTTATACCAATACTTGTTTTCGTTATTATCAATTAACTTACTTAACATGGGTGCTAATACTCTATTTATTCATTCGACTTGGCCATTGGCCTGAGGTGAACCAGTAGCAATTAAAATGTGCTTTATTTCTATTTCATTCAAAAAGTCTTGAAATTCTTGCGATGTGAAACACGAACCACGATCGGATACAATAATACGAGGCTTGCTATAACTCGCGACGTAATCACATAAATAAACCATAGCCTCTTTACTAGACGTACTTTTCGTAGCATATAACCTAACATATTTTGTAAACGCATCCACAATCAAAAAGATATGTTTTTTCAATAAACATGTTTTGTCAACGGGACCAAAATGATCAATGTGCAATATAGATAAAGGCATTTCACCTTTCGGAATAGAATGCAGTTCACCCTCTGTTTTACCCGAAGACGGAGAATATGACAAACACTTTAAACAATTTTTTATATGTATCTCTACTTTTTGTCTCATATTCGGAAACCAATAACTCCGTAAAATTGTACTGACAGTTTTGTCTATACCTAAATGGCCCATTTGATCGTGATACTGAAACAAAATATGTTTTTCCATATTTTGAGGAACATAAAATAATAACTCGTTACCTCTTTTTCGATACACTAACCCATTACGCATTTCAAATAAACGGTCTTCTGTTGTTTCGAATTTTTCGATAATTTCCTTAATATTCCTATCCTGGCTTTGGCACACAGACAAATTGTACTCAAAAGGATTATCCTCAACAATTAATATATTAATCGCACGACTTAAAGCATCAACATGCTTCATTTTCTCACTAGCTCTATGTTCAAGACTATAATCATAATTAGTTAATTCCATCGCCCACCTAGCTATTCGTGGATGTATATCTTTTTTCTGCAGCGTAAGCTTGACTGAATTACAGTCTGTAATTATCTTAAAAGGAATACCTAAGAGGTACATTCGAAAACGTCGAAGTGCGTATATAATCGCTAACGTTTCCAGCTCAAAACTGTGGTATTTACTTTCAGTATTAGTTGTCCGTTTTGAAAAATAAAAAATCGGATGCATCTTCAAATCGTGCTTTTGTTGCATAAGTACTGCACCAACCCAGTGCACTAGCATCACAGTGCAGTTCAATTTTATGTTTTGGGTCATAAATTGCCGATACATGACTGGTCACAAGTTTAGATTTTAATAGTTCAAAAGCATTTAATTGAGCTTCCGAAAATTTAAACACGGTATTCTTCTTTAGCAAATCATACAATGGTTTCGCAGTAACGGAAAATCCCTCTATAAATTTACGAAAATATGAACAGAGTCCAATAAAGCTCTGTACATCGCGGATAGTTTTAGGTATCGGAAAGATTAATAACGCACCAATACCACTATCAGTAGGACGTATACCTTTATCTGTGATTAAATAACCTAGATATTCAATTTGAGTAAACAAAAATTTACATTTATCTAACCGCAATTGAAGCTTGTTTTGCACTAATACATCAACAACTCGCTTCAGAGTTACAAAGTGATGTTCTAAAGTCTCTGACGCAATTAAGAAATCATCAATATACACAACTATATCGCCTGATCGAATTAACGAATCTAATGCTTCATTGACATAACGTTGAAATTTTGTAGGAGCCGATTTCAATTCAAACGGCATTTTGAGAAATTCATATTGTCCGAACGGAGTAATAAATGAAGTATATTTAATCGACTCATCTGCCATAGATATGTGGTAAAACCCATCTTTTAGATCAAGAAGACTAAAATATTCTTTACCCTTAAGGACATTTAACTGATCTTCAATAACTGGTATCGGATAATTGTCTCTTGCAATATTCTTATTTAAGGTTCTATAATCTACACACATTCTATACTCTCCGTTTTTATTTCACTAACACAATAGGTGAAACATATTCCGATTCACTGGCACGAATTATGCCTTTTTCTAGCAAATTATCAAGAATCGATCGTAATTTATCTCGTTCTATATAAGAAAGTCTACGTGCCGAACAATTAAATGGCTTCAGATCTTTTACTAAAATCTTCAATTCTGCCTTAATTTTTGGTATTTCTGGACGCTTAGGTTGTAAATACTTGGTTGAGAATATATTTTTAAAACACAATTGCTTATCTTGCGGTATTTCTGAATTAATTTGCAATGTATCCGTTATTTTGCTTTCTGTTTCACATGCATCAATATTTAAAATTTCGGAAATCTCATCACTCTCAGTAACATCGGGAAAATATGTTAACAACATACCGTATACCTTTAAAATATCTCGTCCAATAACCACTGGCGCTACCATAGTGGTATTTGGTACTACATACATTAAAAAATTATTCTTATTACGTCCTTCAAAACACATACTTATATTTATAGTTCCTAACTTAACTAAACTACTATTGTTAAGGCCGCAATAAGATTTACCAGAAGGCTTTCG
Source organism: Holcopasites calliopsidis (assembly GCA_023838395.1). Classification (NCBI taxonomy): domain Eukaryota; kingdom Metazoa; phylum Arthropoda; class Insecta; order Hymenoptera; family Apidae; genus Holcopasites; species Holcopasites calliopsidis. The sequence continues at coordinate 77,362 of JALHAQ010000101.1, forward strand.
CATCAATGAATGAGGGACGAATTTTTCCTTGATAAATGAGATCGGACTGCCGGTATCAATACGCGCATGAAATTTCAACTCCCGTTTTTCTTCCGCGTCACTTAATTCAATAATAACATTTTTCTGAAATTCATCCTCTCCTTCTAGCTCATTTTCAATATAATTTACCTGTCTTGCTTCTTTTTTGCTCTTACACTCACTAACCATATGTCCCATTTCACCACATTTAAAGCAGGAACCCTTTTCCCGCTTAGGCGCTGTACAATCCTTTGCCATGTGTCCGTATTTACTGCAGTTGTAACACCTCGCTGTTTTCTGCCACTCGGTATTTGCCTCCTTCGTAACCACGCTCCTAGACTGCACAGATGGATGTCCCGTATGCATTCTGTTGTTCTCCCTGGTTTCTGGTTCGCTGATCAACGCTGCCTCACGATACACTCGATTTCTTTCGTCATTCAATGTAACGCTCTCAAATGCTGCCAACAAGTCTGCCATGGAATCAAATTTTTGAATTCGAGCCTGGTTCTTCATTTGTTTATCCGCAACACCATCAATTAAATATTCAATCATTTCGTCCTCTTCGATTAATATACGGTTACCCAAAATAATTTTGTCATGATAATAAAGACTGAATGCCTCGTTCCGCTTCCATGTTCTCTCTTCGAACCTTCTTCGTATAAATATTTTGTTTTCTCTACAGTCAAACATTTTTTTATCTGTTTTAATAGCTCTGTCGTACTGAGCTCAATATGTTCCGGACGCGAATTAAACCATTTAATGGCCTGTCCCCTCAATCTAGTACCAATTGATATTCTGGATGCATTGTCATCCAAATTGTATGTCAAACATAATAATCTAACCTGTTTCTCCCAATTGCTAAATGAATCATCGACTCCGTTAAATTCTGGCAACAAGTCACTAATTACCTTTACATTGACTTTCGGTTGCGCTTCCGTCGTGTCGGTGCAGAATCTCGAAGAGTTACGCAACAGTTGATTCTTTCGTTCCATCAATCGCATTTCTCGTTCCAACAATTGTCGTTCTCTCGCCAATAAATCATAATCGTATGGTGCTCTTCTCTACTCATCGCCTCCGCCTACTTATGCGTTATTAGCCGTAGACAATACATTGATGTTCGATGCATCACTTTGCCCTGCATCCTCTTCTGTCATCACAGAAATAGTTTCCATCCATTTTCCATCTGGATCTGCCTCTTGCAACCGGCTAATAAGTTCATTTTTCAATCCTGTACTTTGCAAACCCAACTTTTGCAAAGCTTCCTTGAGCTGAGGCACTTTAAAGTCACTTAAATTCTTCATTCTCACAACTGTATCAAGTTAACCTTCACTAAAGGACACCGTATTATACCACTATTATATCAACGTGCATAAAGCTTGAAACGGAAGATGGTTGCTGCCCGTCGCATTCAATCACAGATCATACAAATCGACACACGAAACCATAAACAATCGTTAAAGTCACTTCATTCACTTAAATCAACTGAAATTTCATCCACTGCTAATCCCACTTCTGAAGTTTGTAAGGATGGCAGATGAAAACACACTTATATATGAATAATAATATATTTGATATAATAAATACTTGATGTAAACATTTGTCGTTCACAGACGGACAGGCAATGCTCGCCTCGTTTTTCTTTCTCTATTGTTTTTTACATGCATTGCATGCACGCCGATTACGCTCGAAACGCCTCACGTATTGTATGCACACACATGCATCTCACACTTGGATACACACACTCTTACAGTATTACCTCAGGAATCTCTCATTTCCGTTTCCTACATCTTTTATGAAACACTTTGTATATACGACACCCTGGATCGAGGTTGGTTATTGTTGGTCATTCTCGTTATTGCTGTTATACTAGTCAATCGTGGTTTCGCGTCCAGGTTAGTTTCCGCAATTCTGCGCGATCCTCAGGATCAGAGCCTCAGGACTACGCAGCATCCGCCCTACAAAACGTGCCATCGCCCAATTGCTGGCGCTTCCCCTGCACACGCGCGCGCGCGTGTACTGCTGATAATTCGCGAATGTCAGATCACTGAACCCCTCCTTTCTATTCCGGGTAGTATACGCTAGGTGTGCTTTAGTACTTTTTCTCTAGGCCATTCGTATCACTACTCCTGTTACCGCGCTTACAACGTAATAACCATATCCCAGTAGTAACAACAATGTTATAAATCACAATACAACGTCGGTGTGCGTGCAGCCCCGTCAAACTATTAAATAGTAACTAAAATAGTTACTATTAAAAAGGAAATAGTTACTATTGACATGTTATATGCATAAACTAAAAATTCTGTGACACCTGATAGTTATGTCACTTCAAGTCAACAGCGAGGGGTCGACGAACTGCGTTGCGCACAACAGAGGAGACAAGAGCATTACGTCATCGTATAGGATATCGAAGAGCACGCTGACCGGAAGAAAGAGGCAAAAATATTATCGCGGAGCCGTGTTAACGAATGCAAGAAAATGGTTCAATTGCGATCCATGATTCCTTTGACAATTTTTACCCTCATGATGAGTAGAATAAAATAGGCTAAAAAAAGTTTGACCTTAACTTTCAAGGTCAAAATTAATTTTGCGGAAGTTCTTTTACAAATATCCACCGATCCAGAGGCGTAGAATCGTGCTATGATAAGCGTGACATTGGATTTTTATACACCCTGCATTTGATTCTTCGCACGAATTCGTCGGGGCACCAGTTCTGACGAGTGCGCAACCGCTCGATCTGTAGCCTCAAGTCGTGTCTACACTGGCAGACTTTTTTCAAGACACGTGCCCGCAGACAGCCAGAATGGTTTGATCGCAGATAACGGGAGTCCGTACAGAGTCCGCGTACAAGTATTTACCTGTATTTTAAACCGTCGTACTTCACCCAGAGCGACAAAGAAGTTGTCCGCGGACAAGAATTGACCTGAAATTTAACTTCCATTTGGAAATGGAAGACAGGATACAGCATCTATGGACGCAGCTTGGAATCTTTGGGATATGCGGAACATACATAGAGGGTGTAATGTAAAACGTGTAGGAGCCGAAAATGAGAGATTCCTGAGATGATACTGAACAACTTCTTCCCTTGCTAAAATGTAGTTTGAGGCTTCATTTTTTAATCATTAACAAAAACCACTGGGCAACCAGAACGTGCGTAGAGCCCGCGCTCAGGGACAGCGCGCAGCGTGTCGTGCTAAATAGCGACGTTCCACTGGTGCCCCGAACATAATGCTCCGGTATAGCACGGAGTAAAAGTTAACGTCGAATTACTCATTATTCATGAATGGGAATGAATTAAAATACAAACGAAATCAATTTGTCGTTATCAATTGAACAAAAAAAGAAGTAGAATCGACTAACGAGTCTATCAAGTACGTAAAATTTTAAACAATTCACCAACAAATGGAATTAGACTTACCTATTTCTCCAGAAATTAACGTGCTTCGACGAAAATGGGTCACTGTGTCATCCAACCCATCCTGATCATTCGAAAAAGTAACACGTGGTGCACAACAGCTGATCTTACGATCGGGTCTGCGAACTCACTTTATTTGACAAAACTTACTACCTGCACGGTAACTATCATTGGGTTATTCTAACAATCCTGACCATTCGAAGAAGAAACACGTGGTGCACAACAGCCGATGGCTCGGCTGGGTCAGTTAAACAGCTTCATTCCACAAAATTTCATTCATTACACGATCACTGTCACTTTACACTGCAAGATTTGAATTTACGGGACCAGTCATTCCCAAGTTTGAACAATTGGTTGTCGTGAAAGGGACCGATTGTTGTTAACTTTAATGGGACTCGATATGGCCGCTGCTACAGCCAAATACCCTTTTCCACGTCCGGCAATTCCATTGTCGTGTTTCCGAAGGGGTAGTAACTCGCGAGCTCCACATTTTAGAACTTTTATTCCGATGAAAGTAAAAACAGCAATTGCAGCGTCGGAGAAATCTTTACTGCTCGGCATTCAGACTGATTCTGCCTTGAGAAATAGTGACGCACTTTGCAACGATGGTAGACACTTCAATGGAAAAATGTTATAAGGGAGAGTTACGGGTCGTCGCAGTAGGCGCGATTTATGGTGGAAATGCCCTAGAGGCCCACGTGCTGGCTAGCAGAGATTTTCGGTTCCCACGGACCATGGCCGTGATGAATTTAAGGAAGACAATTTCCAGTCTCCGGGAAAGCGCTGCGAAAGGTTCTTCAAGACACTGTTATGTAATGTTCTTTGTAATGACATACCCTTTCCATACGACTGCCGAACGTGGAAGAGTGCATTTGACAGTAGAAGGGGCCATGCCGAGCACTTTCAAAGTTAATAACTGTCGGTCCCTTTCGGAGAAAGCAATTGTTCAAACGTTGGAGCGACTGGTCTCGTAAATTCAAATCTTGAAGCGAAAAGTGACAGTGATCGAGCAATGGAGGAAATTTTGTGAAACGAAGTTGTTTCACTGATCCAGCAGAAACATCGGCTGTAGTGCACCACGTGTTACTTTTTCGAATGGTCAGAATCGGTAACATGACCCAGTGACAGTGACTCCTTTTCGAACCCATTTTCGTCGAAGCAGGTTCATTTCTGGAGAAACAGCAAAGTCTAATTTCAATTGTTGGTGAATTGTTTAAAATTTAACGTACGTTGTACTTGATAAATTCGTTAGTCGATTCTAATTCTGTTTTGTCCAATTAATAACGGCAAATTGATTTCGTTTGTCTTTTAATTCATTTTCTGCTCCGTGCTATACCGGCGCGTTCTGTTCAGGGCGCCAGTCGAACGTGGCTACTTAGCACGACGCGTCGTGCGCCATCCCTGAGCGCAGGCTCTTCACGGGATGTGATTGTTCAGCTTTTTGTTTATTATTCAAAAATCAGTCCTGGAACCACATTTTTGGTAAAGGAAAAAATGGTTCAGTATCACCTCAGAAATCTCTCATTTCCGTATCCTACACCTTTCACGTTACACCCAGTATAATACACTTATTTTATACACCTTTTTTTTGTTCAAAGAACCGGTTAAAATTACCCTTTTAGAAGTCGTTCATTTCCCGGTTTTATTTAGTAACTCGCAAATTGGAAAAGCTAGGCTCCGAAAAACCATGACAGCAACTTCAGTCTGCGCTTTGTCTGGGTATACAGGGTGCCCCGGAACTAACTCAAGAGCCGCAAAGGGATGATAGCTGAGGTGATTCTGAACACCTTTTTCTTTGCGAAAATGTTGTTTGAGGTTTCGTTTTTAAATAGTTAAAGAAAAACACTGAGCAATCAGAGCGTGCGTAGAGCGCGCACTCAGGGACGGCGCACGGCATGTCGTGCAAGGTAGCAATGTTCGACCGTCGCCCTGAACAAAACGCGTCGCTATAACACGGAGCAAAAGTTAACATCGAATTATTCATTATTCATGAATAGAAATAAACTAAAATACAAACGAAGTCAATTTGTCGTTATCAGTTGAACAAAAAGGAATTAGAATCGATTGACTAACGATTCTATCAAGTACAACGTATGTTACATTTTAAACAATTCACCAAGAATTGGAATTAGACTTACCTCTTTCTCCAGAAATGAACCTGCTTCGACGAAAATGGGTCACTGTCATCCTACCGATCATTCGAAGGAGTAACACGTGATGCACAACAGCTGATGTTCCACGGCCAGTTCAGTCATCTCACTTCGCTTCTCGAATTTTACTTTACTGCACGACCGCTGTCACTTCTGTGAGGATGTAACACAACCTTCCGCAACAATTTTAAGGGGTGATTCTACAGGCCAAAGCAAGGGGAAAATCAAGAATGACAATTTTGCATTTGAGGCTTTGTTAATAAGATATCACTGTTTGAAAAAACGGCCAGCTATGTTCAATGACAGTTATTCGCTACATGGAAGAGAAACCATGATCTACCGCACCGCGTAACCTGACACCCAAAAAGGCACACGTTTTATGTTGCACAGCATTCAACCTGCTTTCTTGTAAAAATCCACATGGGCATATCAAAACCCGCCCAATGGGATCATCAAGTAAAGAGGGTGACGGCCTTCAATCCACAATTTTGTTCTCGAAAACCAAATATCCACGTCCCACGATTGTCCCGACCGCAAATGTGTATGCGTACACGCGATTGTCCCGTCCACGATTGTTCACAATACACCCCTCAACACAGAAATTTGCAGCACCCGAGGATCAAGTACACATGCACCATGATTGTCCTATCTGCGAGTGTCCACGATTTGCACTAAACTTATTATTCCACCAGAATATTTAAATCGTTCCGTATTCAATGTCATACAAGCAACAACTGTCTCGACCGTTTAGATGAAACGCCGTCAGTTTACTTGATGATCCCATTGGATGGGTTTTGATATGCCCATGTGGATTTTTACAAGTAGGTTGAATGCCGTGCAACGTAAAACGTGTGCCTTTTGGGTGTCAGATTACGCGGTGCGGTAGGTCATGGTTTCTCTTCCGTGTAGCGAATGACTGCCACTGAACACAGCTGCCCGTTTTTTCAAACACCGGTATCTTATTAACAAAGCCTCAAATGCAAAATTATCATTCTTGATTTTCGCCTTGTTTTGGTCTGTCGAATCACCCCTTAAAATTTTTGCAGAAGGTTGCGTTACATCCTCACAGAAGTGACAGCGGTCGTGCAGTAAAGTAAAATTCGAGAAGTGAAGTGAACTGACTGACCTGACCGTGGAACATCAGCTGTTGTGCATCACATGTTACTCCTTCGAATGATCAGTAGGATGGCAATGACCCATTTTCGTCTAAGCAGGTTCATTTCTGGAGAAACGGATAAGTCTAATTGCAATTGCTGGTGAATTGTTTAAAATGTAACATACGTTGCACTTGATAGAATCGTTAGTCAGTCGATTCTAATTACTTTTTGTACAACTGATAACGACAAATTGATTTCGTTTGTATTTTAGTTCATTTCCATTCATGAATAATGAATAATTCGATGTTAACTTTAGCTCCGTGTTATACCGACGCGTTTTGTTCGGGGCGACGGTCGAACGTCGCTACCTAGCACGACACGGCGTGCGCCGTCCCTGAGCGCGTGCTCTACGGGCGCTCGGATTGCTCAGTGTTTTTCGTTAACTATTTAAAAACGAAACCTCAAACAACATCTTCGCAAAGGAGAAAGGTGTTCAGAATCACCTCAGCTATCACCCCTTTTCGGCTCTTGAGATAGTTCTTGGACACCCTGTATTGTATTATACCTATAGCTGGTACGCTGCTGGTTCACGTGGCGTATGTATGTGGATACATATTACACATTCTTAATTTTGAAGGAATGGTAAATCATATTATAATATAATTAAGTAATGTATATTTAAACCTTGCAATAAGTAACAAAAGTATTGCAAAAATAACAAAGAATCAAAGAGTGAAAATAGAAACAGTTTACTTTATATTACAATTAGAACAATAAATTCAAGAATGATGTGCTTTATTAAAGCATGGCAAGCAGTATGAAAATAAGATGAAAACATCAACTTTACAAGTGAGGAATGTTTGTGATAATAGTACAGGGCGGAGATGCAGCACGGACTCTGTGTTCGGCTGAACTTTCTATCTCTTTCTGAGCAGCTGACAACCGCGAGTGTTTAAGACTGCGGTCAAGCGTATCACGATCTTCTCTCGGCTGATCACGGGCTTTATGCGCGCTCGCATTGGTCAGAATTTTTTGTTAACAGTTAAAAAATGAAACTACAAAACACATTTTCGCAAAGGAGGAGTCCTACATGTTCTGCAACAAAGTCTTTGCGCATTTCAAGTCTAACGAAGATTACATGCAGTGTAACATGTATCAAGAGAGGTCTCATAAAATTTATGCAAGTGTTAAGCGGGGCGACTTCACGTTTACCTGTGACTTTTCCTTAGAAAAAGATTGAAATAAATTTATGTAAAAGTTAACATTAAGTAGGTGATAAACTAATAAATGGGTTAAACCTATTTATGCACTGGTTTTCGATAATTAGAATATGTTAATATAAGTTAAACTAAGTTAGCGTAATTTCAAATTGGTTAATGTTTGTGAAAATCATATAAAAAACACTCCTTGCTGATTTTGGTACAATAGAAATAAAGGTTTTGTCGCTATATTATATTTTAAGCGTTTTTTAATAACTACCCGATTTTACGCCATAGGAGTGGGTAAAACCGGGTACTTGCATGCTTCTGGGAAATCTTATTTATCTGTAAGCAAAATAATTTTGTCTAAAAACGGCTCTCATTTCCTGATTCTGTAAGGTCCAATAATAATTCCTAGCAGTGTTCAAACTGATTTGAGCCGCTTAACTGTTTGATAGCAAGAAAAATCTATTAGGTTAAAACCGGGTTTACCCCGCATTCCCCTAAATAAAAAGGAAAGTAATGAAACACACCTATGTACCAAGTCATAGCATCAGCCGCAACAAATACAGCGTGCATATTTTCTATTATGTACGTATGTAAAACATCTTCCTTGGTATCTGGTTCTATAACCATGTTAAGTACCCAATGCGTATATCCCACGGCTGCTTGATCGTGATATCCTAGTTCAGTGGCATGTCTGAATAAATCCATCGCTTCCTTTCTGCTCATCATTTCCGCAATCAAAGCTTGGCCTATCCAACTGTTTATGTATGCCGGATCTGCCCGTTGGGCTTGTGAGTACGCCTCATTAGCTTTATACACATGTCCTGTAATAGACCATTCGTATGACTACATCGATTATAAACACTGCATCAAGTAAATGGTAGGTGAATCAAGACAAGCCGAAAACTTGTTATTTTGTGAAAGTTGTACAAAATTTAAATGGTGCATATTTTTGCACTTGTATTAGCGCTATCAAACAATGCACTTTTCAAATTTTCTTAATGAATACGACCTTTTGACTCTTATACAGTTAAATCCTTAAAAGTATCCGAGCACTTAAATATTTGTGGTGGGGTTTGAAACACCTTATGAACATAATCGTAACTTAGATGGTTTCTCTAACTATACGTAAAAATTAGTCATTAGCAAATTTTGAAAAGGGTATAGCCGGATAAGGGGGTTAAAGGTGGCTCTAAACCAAATTTTATTTGCCATGGGGCCATTCGATTAAATATTAATCAGTCATCAGTAATCAGTAATCAATATTCAAGTATTGATCATTTTCATATGGCTAGAATTTAAAAAATTAAAGTAATTAATTGTTAGCAATGTAACTAATGTAAAAAAAATGAACCTAAGGGGGAGTCGAACCCATAAAAAGTGAGTCGCAGTTTACGTACTTTGCCGCAGGACCACAGTTGCCCTTGAGAATTTCGTTCATGCTACAAAACACCACGCATACAGAACTTCAATTAGTTTGGTTTACTTAGTTTAATTAATTCTTGTGCTAGTTTGTTGTATGCAAAAACATTAAACATTGCATAAAACATTTATTTCATGAAAAAAGATACAAAAGTTCGACGTACAAGTGACTGTGGCATGCAAGAAACAACGAAAAAGTTCGTTTTTTTTAGCTATGGCACACTATACCGAAAAATCTGAAAAAAAAATTCAGTACAATGGTATCAATAATATATAGTCACACAAAAGATATGAATCTAGTACCGCGACTCCTTCAATCCCAAACCAGCATTTCTCACAATTCTTTGCGTTTTTTTTTATTTTTCACACCTTGATTTTACAATTTACAAATATAAAAAAATTCTATAATGTGTGCCTCGTTAACTAAAGGGTCTCCGATCTTTCTCAGCATTTTTCGTGCGCGCAAATGAAAGAAATTGAATGAAACATGATTTTTTATTTTTGTCAATTACTAGTAGCCCCCCCCCCCCCCCCCCGCCCAGTTGCAATACTGAGCTGAAACTTGGCACACATTGTTCTTTTTTGATAAGCTATCGAATAACCCATGGCAAATCGAATTTGGTTTAGGGGCACTTTTGACTCACTTATCCGGTTATACCCTTTCAGAAAGAAACGATGTCTTATGTTGCTTACGTAAAGAATATACAACGTGTAAACTTCTTATATGTAACGGCCACCACAGCATGATCCTACACCTTCGGATCGGTGGACATTTGTGAAAAAAGCCCGTGCAGAATTCTCCTTGACCTTGAAAATTAAGGCCAAAATTTTTTTTTGTTCCATCGAATTGTGATCGTCATGAGAGTAAAAATTGTCACCGGAACCATGGGTTGGGACCCAACCATTTTCTTGCAATAATAATGTTAATATTTTGCATTAGTTTGCATGGGTTAGAGCAACGGGGTGAGAGAGAGGGGGCGATTCTCTTGCGCCTCTTTGCGACGCTAGATCGGCTCTCCGCAGAGGCGCAAGACCATCGCTTGCTCGCTCACTCTTGGGAAGAATGCGAAGATTGCAAAGAAGCAGGTAACCTTCAACATTGTCTTACAGATGTTTTTTACGTACTCAAGTTTTACAACTTGCACTTACGATTTTTTCTTGCTTTAAGGGGACAGACTCCTTTGAGGCCTACTCCGAATCGATCGAAGCGCTATTACGAAGAAACGGACACTAGTGAAAACATAAGTTTGTACATGAACCATCAGAAATTTTGACATCTATCGGCATTCTGTTGAATTACAAACGACAAGTCCGACGACATAGTTGCCAAGTCGCACCACAGGAGAATTCTGTCACGCTGTTGCCGCATCAATTACAATTTTATCCATCAAATCTCGACTGAATAGGGCTTGAACCGGTATTTCGGTTCATACCGAATTTATGTAGGAGAAGACGGCGCGAGCCAGAAAGAAAGAGCGTCGAGACTCTTTATATTTACTACCACGTTCAACAGAAAAACTTGTACTAATAGAATGCGCTATGCGTCAATAATTTGATAACGATAATTAAAAATAAAAGCAAACATTTATTAGATAGATTTTATGCGAGTTATGAAAATGTATATAAATACTGATAGCTTTGTAATTTATTCAATTCTCTTTTTTCTCATTATCTCGATCATCGTACGAAATGACAAATGCAAACTATGAAGGCATATTTGCCGAAATACATCGTAGTGTAGGTTTTGGTCAACTTGCTGGAACGTTACTGAATTGCAGATTTGGACTGTCATTGAATATGTGTAGAATTCACTGTTTTGAACAACTATTTCCCCTTGCAAAAATGTCGGGCTTCTAGTTTAAAACTTACCTAGTAATAACTTGCGTTATTGAACATTGAATTCTGCCCCTACGTGTACACGTGTGACACAGCACAAGCATATGTAGTACACAGGTGTGAACGAAAGCTTCGAGGAGCTGTTCATTTGTTCATAATACATAGTGATAAAGATAAAGGGACCGATCGCCGAGAAATCTAAACATACCGCCGGGCGACAGAGTCTTGTTTATGCTCGCGGCTGTGCCACAGATGCACACGTACGACTAGGATTCAATGTACGCACCAATACGAAAGTTTTCTCGCGAATTTCTCTGAAATTAAGAGTTCGATGTTTTTGCAAGAGGAAAAAATTGTTCAAAATCGTGATTTTTGCAGCGTATCTAAAAATCATCGAAAGTGAGAACTAAGTAACGTTTCGAAAAATTCACCAAATTGTTTAATGATAAAAACAAACGTGTATTCTAGACATTAATTAATTAATTCATTATTATTTTTCGTGTATGTTAGAGTAGCACGGCAAGAGAGGCCACATGCTTCTCCAACATCAACTTCTCCAACACTTACATAATTTATTTCAAAGTAAAATATATATATATATATATATGTATATATATATATATACAGGGTGTAACGTAAAAGGTGTAGGAGCCGGAAATGGGGGATTCCTGAGGCAAAACTGAACAACTTTTTCCTTTGCCAAAATGTCGGCTGAGGCTTTGTTTTTGAATTGTTAACGAAAGACACTGGCCATTCAGAGTGCGCGTAGAGCCCGCGCTCAGGGACGGTCCACGGCGCGTAGTGCTAGGTAGCGACGTTCGACCGGCGCCCCGAATAGTACGCGCCGGTATAGCACGAAGCAAAAGTTAACATCGAATTATTCATTATTAATTAAAATATAAATGAAATTAATTTGCCGTTATCAATTGGAGAAAAAAGTATTAGAACGGACTAACTAACGTGTCTATCCAGTACAACGTACGTTAAATTTTAAACAATTCGCCACAACAAAAATTAGACTTACCCGTTTCTCCAAAAATGAACCTGCTTCGACGAAAATAGGTCACTGTGTCATCCTACCGATCCTGACCATTGCAAGTAGGTATCCCGTAGTGCAAGACAGCTGATGTTACGGCCAGGTCAGCGAACTCACTTTATTTGACAAAACCTACTACCTGCACGGCAACTATCACTGGGCTATTCTACCGATCCTGGCCACTAGAAGAACAAACATATGGTGCACAAGAGCTGATGTCTCGGTTGGAACAGTGAAAGAACTTCGTTACACAGAATCTCCATCATTGCACGATCACTGTCACTTTGTTCTTCAAGATTTGAATTTACGAAATAAGTTGTTCCCACGTATGAATAATTGGTTGCCCCGAAAGGGGCCGATTGTTTTTAACTATGAAGGGGCTGGATACAGCCGCTGCTACTACCGAATACACTTTTCCACGTTCGGCAATTTCGTTGTCTTGTTCCCGAGCAAGTAGTAATTGACAAGCTTTGCGTTTTAGAAGTTAACTCTTATTTTATTCGAAGTAAAAACAGCAATTGCAGTACCGGAGAGATCTTTACTGCTGGGCATTCGGACTAATTCTGTCTTGAGAAATTGTGACGCGCTTTGCAACGGTGGACAAGGGGCTGTTCGAAGAATGTTATAAGGGAGAGTTACGGGTCGTCGCGGGGAGCGCGCTTTATGGTGAAAAAGCCCTTGAGGCCCACGTGCTGGCCAGCAGAGTTTTTCGGTTCCCAGGAAACTCGGCCGTGATGAACTTAGCGAAGACATTTTCCAGTCGCCGGAAAAGGTATAGCATTACAAAGGATGTAGTAAAAGACATCTAACAGTGTCTTGAACTGTCCGCAGCGCTTTCCCAGCGACTAGAAAGTGTCTTCATTAAATTCGCCACGGCCGTGGTTCCTGGGAACCGAAAAACTCTGCTGGCCAGCACGTGGGCCTCAAGGGCCTTTTCACCATAAAGCGCGCTCCCCGCGACGACCCGTAACTCTCCCTTATAACATTCTTCGAACAGCCCCTTGTACACCCGTTGCAAAGCGCGTCTCAATTTCTCAAGACAGAATTAGTCCGAATGCCCAGCAGTAAAGATCTCTCCGAAACTGTAATTACTGTTTTTACTTTGAATAAAATAGGAGTTAACTTCTAAGACGCAAAGCTCGTGAGTTACTACCCGCCCGGGAACAAGACAACAAAATTTCCGAACATGGAAAAGTGTATTTAGCAGTAGCATCGGTCATATCGAGCCCTTTCAAAGTTATAAACAATCGGCCCCTTTCGGGGCAACCAATTATTCATACGTGGGAACAACTTATTCCGTAAATTCAAATCTTGAAGAACAAAGTGACAGTGATCGTGCAATGATGGACATTTTGTGAAACGAAGTTCTTTCACTGTTCCAACCGAGACATCGGCTCTTGTGCACCATGTGTTTGTTCTTCGAGTGGCCAGGATCGGCAGAATAACCCAGTGATAGTTGCCGTGCAGGTAGTAGGTTTTGTCAAATAAAGTGAGTTCGCTGACCTGACCGTAACATCAGCTGTCTTGCACTACGGGATACCTACTTGCAATGGTCAGGATCGGTAGGATGACACAGTGACCTATTTTCGTCGAAGCAGGTTCATTTTTGGAGAAACGGGTAAGTCTAATTTTAATTGTTGGCGAATTGTTTAAAATTTAACGTACGTTGTACTGGATAGGCACGTTAGTTAGTCCGTTCTAATACTTTTTTCTTCAATTGATAACGGAAAATTAATTTCATTTATATTTTAATTAATAATGAATAATTCGATGTTAACTTTTGCTTCGTGCTATACCGGCGCGTACTATTCGGGGCGCCGGTCGAACGTCGCTACCTAGCACTACGCGCCGTGGACCGTCCCTGAGCGCGGGCTCTACGCGCACTCTGAATGGCCAGTGTCTTTCGTTAACAATTCAAAAACAAAGCCTCAGCCGACATTTTGGCAAAGGAAAAAGTTGTTCAGTTTTGCCTCAGGAATCCCCCATTTCCGGCTCCTACACCTTTTACGTTACACCCTGTATATATTTGGAGAAACGGGTAAATGTAATTTTAATTGCTGGCGAATTGTTTAAAATTTAGCGTACGTTGTACTTGATAGACACGTTAGTTAGTCCGTTCTAATTATTTTTTGTTGAATTGATAACGACAAATTAATTTCATTTATATGTTAATTTCCTTTCAAGAATAATGAATAATTTGATGTTAACTTTTGCCTCAGACAACATTGTGCCAAAGGAAAAAGTTGTTCAGTTTCGCCTCGGGAATCTCCCATTTCCGGCTCCTGTATACAGGGTGTAACATAAAAGGTGTAGGAGCCGGAAATGGGGGATTCCTGAGGCGAAACTGAACAACTTTTTCCTTTGCCAAAATGTCGGCTGAGGCTTTGTTTTTGAATTGTTAACGAAAAACACTGGCCATTCAGAGCGCGCGTAGAGCCCGCGCTCAGGGACGGTCCACGGCGCATCGTGCTAGGTAGCGACGTTCGACCGGCGCCCCGAATAGTACGCGCCGGTATAGCACGAAGCAAAAGTTAACATCGAATTATTCATTATTAATTAAAATATAAATGAAATTAATTTGCGTTTTAGAAGTTAACTCTTATTTTATTCAAAGTAAAAACAGCAATTGCAGTACCGGAGAGATCTTTACTGCTGGGCAATTGGACTAATTCTGTCTTGAGAAATTGTGACGCGCTTTGCAACGGTGGACAAGGGGCTGTTCGAAGAATGTTATAAGGGAGAGTTACGGGTCGTCGCGTGGAGCGCGCTTTATGGTGAAAAGGCCCTTGAGGCCCACGTGCTGGCCAGCAGAGTTTTTCGGTTCCCAGGAAACTCGGCCATGATGAACTTAGCGAAGACATTTTCCAGTCGCCGGAAAAGGTATAGCATTACAAAGGATGTAGTAAAAGACATCTAACAGTGTCTTGAACTGTCCGCAGCGCTTTCCCAGCGACTAGAAAGTGTCTTCATTAAATTCGCCACGGTCGTGGTTCCTGGGAACCGAAAAACTCTGCTGTCCAGCACGTGGGCCTCAAGGGCCTTTTCACCATAAAGCGCGCTCCCCGCGACGACCCGTAACTCTCCCTTATAACATTCTTCGAATAGCCCCTTGTACACCGTTGCAAAGCGCGTCTCAATTTCTCAAGACAGAATTAGTCCGAACGCCCAGCAGTAAAGATCTCTCCGAAACTGTAATTACTGTTTTTACTTTGAATAAAATAGGAGTTAACTTCTAAGACGCAAAGCTCGTGAGTTACTACCCGCCCGGGAACAAGACAACAAAATTTCCGAACATGGAAAAGTGTATTTAGCAGTAGCATCGGTCATATCGAGCCCTTTCAAAGTTATAAACAATCGGCCCCTTTCGGGGCAACCAATTATTCATACGTGGGAACAACTTATTCCGTAAATTCAAATCTTGAAGAACAAAGTGACAGTGATCATGCAATGATGGAGATTTTGTGAAACGAAGTTCTTTCAGTGTTCCAACCGAGACATCGGCTCTTGTGCACCATGTGTTTGTTCTTCGAGTGGCCAGGATCGGTAGAATAACCCAGTGATAGTTGCCGTGCAGGTAGTAGGTTTTGTCAAATAAAGTGAGTTCGCTGACCTGGCCGTAACGTCAGCTGTCTTGCACTACGGGATACCTACTTGCAATGGTCAGGATCGGTAGGATGACACAGTGACCTATTTTCGTCGAAGCAGGTTCATTTTTGGAGAAACGGGTAAGTCTAATTTTAGTTGTTGGCGAATTGTTTAAAATTTAACGTACGTTGTACTGGATAGACACGTTAGTTAGTCCGTTCTAATACTTTTTTCTTCAATTGATAACGGCAAATTAATTTCATTTATATTTTAATTAATAATGAATAATTCGATGTTAACTTTTGCTTCGTGCTATACCGGCGCGTACTATTCGGGGCGCCGGTCGAACGTCGCTACCTAGCACGATGCGCCGTGGACCGTCCCTGAGCGGCCTGAATGGCCAGTGTTTTTCGATAACAATTCAAAAACAAAGCCTCAGCCGACATTTTGGTTTCGAAAATAGGTCACTGTGTCATCCTACCGATCCTGACCATTGCAAGTAGGTATCGCGTAGTGCAAGACAGCTGATGTTACGCCCAGGTCAGCGAGCTCAGTTTATTTGACAAAACCTACTACCTGCACGGCAACTATCACTGGGTTATTCTACCGATCCTGGCCACTCGAAGAACAAACACATGGTGCACAAGAGCCGATGTCTCGGTTGGAACAGTGAAAGAACTTCGTTTCACAAAATCTCCATCATTGCACGATCACTGTCACTTTGCTCTTCAAGATTTGAATTTACGAAATAAGTTGTTCCCACGTATGAATAATTGGTTGCCCCGAAAGGGGCCGATTGTTTTTAACTTTGAAGGGGCTGGATACAGCCGCTGCTACTACCAAATACACTTTTCCACGTTCGGCAATTTCGTTGTCTTGTTCCCGAGCAAGTAGTAATTGACAAGCTTTGTGTTTTAGAAGTTAACTCTTATTTTATTCAAAGTAAAAACAGCAATTGCAGTACCGGAGAGATCTTTACTGCTGGGCATTCGGACTAATTCTGTCTTGCAGAGTTTTTCGATTCCCAGGAACCACAATACTGTCTCATCCATCACTTGTATCTCCTCTTGAACCTCCTTTTTCTTCCATTTTTCTTTTTATAAAGTCATTGACGCATTGTGATTTCTATGTGTAAAAGCTTTTCGACTCAACGCATTAGTATACATGTATTGTTTCATTCATGATACTGTTTCCCTCTCGCTGACGCTGACCTTTTCTATGCTTAGTAAGAATCAAAAGCTCGGCCGGAGCCGCATTCATTCAAGTTTCCCTGATGGGCAGAATTGTAATACATACATATATGTGGCAACAGCGTGATCAAACTTACAATACGTTCTGGCAACTCAGCCTTCCGTTCGCGCTGACAAATTTTAGATTACATTTACCGACTGTCCTGTATTACCATCAACGCTGATGGTAACATGGCCTAGTATACCATAAATACCCCTAGCGGAAAATCGATGAATATTTGTGTCAAAACGTATGCAAATCTATTTTACATTTTACGCCTCCAAGAAGTGTTAAATAGACGAAAATCGAATTTCCACGATATTGTACTAGTTCAAGGAATACGGGTCTGGTGTGCTATCAGTGAAAAAAGCATTAAATCGTGAGATATTTGGAAAAATGTGACTTCGGCAGGCATCCTGCCAGTTTACAGCAGTGTCTGTCTCGTGCTTACAGTCTCTAATTTCACATTTTTCTCAGCGTATACTGTTTATTGGTGTTTAAACGGACCAGACCCGTTTGTGGTGAAGTGTACCCGTGCATGCTGTACCCGCAAAAAATTCATTTATGCAAGTATCGCGACGAAAAATGAAATCTAGGTGCATGACTTTCGTTGCTTGTGTGAGCGCACGCAGACAGTTCACGACACAGGAGCCTGCCCCCTTAAGCAGAAACAAAAATAATTTAAAGTAATAACTGATTTAAGTGCCCGAATATTTAAAAGTTGTACAATATTTACTGATCTACACATAATATGGTCGTTGTAGAGGTAAAATTCATTGATAACATTTCCACCTTTTTCTTCTATCCACTTCATATGTATATCTAACTGATGCCCATCAATTAACATAATTTTATTAGACGGCACAAGCAGGATATGTAGCGTGTTCGACAATAGGTGGGAGAAATTTTAAGCGGTGATTGCTGAGATGATTCTGAACTTTTTCCTTTCCTAAACTATTGATTAAGGCTTCACTTTTAAATTATTAACGAAAAACAGCGATAATATCTTTTTCCTCCTTCTGTAGGCCAGAGTGCTCTCCAATACCCAGCAGGAGACGCACATTCTTCTCTTCAGGTGTGCGCGACGCAGTTCGAACACCCCTCGCTGTTCACTTGAAGTGACGTAACTATCTCCCAATTTTTAGTTTATGCACATAACATGGAAATAATTTGACGACGCTGCGCCGTGCACAGCTGAGAAAATAGAAGAAAAAGGAAGGAGGAAAAAATACTATACTACATTAACATTATTATTGCTAGAAAACGGTTGAGCTATTGTTCCCTGTCACATTTAATCTCATGACGAGTAGAATAAAATAGATTTTTAAAAAAGTTAGACCTTAATTTTCAACGTCAGGATGAATTTTGCGGAAAGATATTTTTACAAATATCCATCGATACAAAGGTGTAGTATCACACTATGATAGCCGAGACACTGATTTTTATACACCCTGTATTACCAAACATTAGCAAACAAAGGGCTATCCAGTGTAACAACAGCCATCCTGAGTACACGAGGTGATTCTGCAGCCAGTAGTCTTAACAGGAGTGCCGCCGCCTAAACACTGACAAGGGAAGGACCCCAACTGTCCGACTTCGATTTTAACGAGTCTTTGCGAGATGATAGCATAGACGACCCTAATGATGTATGTGAAATATTAGCCGCAGTTACCTCATAGTTTTTAAAATATAAGCAGTTAAAAGTACAGATCTCCTGATATATTAGGAATGTGACCCCCACTCCAAGATCTGCGGTAGCGACATAGGATGATTGTGTGAATTGCAATACAGAAGTTAGGCGATCGATCCTCGACGTACAATTTTTTTTTATCATTGCATTTGCATTGTGAACGATGCAAGCTGATAATTGTCGTACATGCACTAGAAACACAACACAATCCGGCACCAGGAGCACATGATACAACCCTACTTGCTACATGAACACTTTTGGCTCTTCACTTCGTCCGGAAATGCAATTTGATTAACGTTGAGGAACAATTCTCGCGACGAAGTTAATTTTGATGCAAACCATGCATATTTTATCATTTGCGTATATATCGGTGCTTGGAATTGATTATGGATGAGCGAATGAATGTTGATGCAGTCTGATCTTGTTGTAATATCGCGACCGGTTGCGAAAAGTTCATAGTGGTTTTGAAAGCGTGCTATACAAGGTGTTCTGCTACTGCATGTCAATATTTTAAGGGGTGGTTCTATGGACCAATATAAATCGAAAATCAAGAATAGCGATTTTGCGTTTAAGGCTTTGTTTGCGAGATATCGATGTTTAAAAAAACGCCTGTAGACAGGCAATCTGACGCTCGCTGGAGCGAGTCAGCAGTCGTCGTGACACCGTGACCTACTTTACCCTATGATCCGACAATGTGTTCTTGTGAGAAAGGTATGCACCTCATGTTGAATGGCGTTCAACCTGCTTACTTGTCAAAATCCACATGGGCATATCGAAATCCGCCCGATGGGATTCTCAAGTAAAGAGGGTGGACGCTCCTCTCTACGCACAATTTTTTCACCAAACCCTCGCATACACGCACTTCGATTGTCCAGTCCGCGAATGTTCACAGAAGTCACACACGCACGCATCGCGATTGTCCCATCCGCGATTGTCCACAAAAATTACACACGCACGCACCGCGATTGTCCCGTCCGCGATTGTCCACAAAAATTACACACGCACGCACCGCGATTGTCCCGTCCGCGAGTATCCACAGTTAGCACTTCAGGAGGTGTTCGATGTATCCACCACTTTCCTGAATGCAAAGTTCAATTTTCTGATGAAGATTTCTTCTTACCAGTACGAAGTTCCCCATTATGCTTTGAACCAACGCAGATGAGTATTGAATTCGCTCCCACAATTGATCCACCGTATTCACCGGTGTTGCATACACCAACTGCTTGAGGTGACCCCAGAAATAAAAATCCATTGGAGTTAAATCCGGGGATCGAGCAGGCCAAGGTACGGGTCCTCCTCGTCCGATCCATCTTCGGTGGAAATACGCGTCCAGGTGCGCTCCTACGTCACGGGTAGAATGTGGTGGTGCACCGTCCTGCATGTACCACATATTCCTTCGCACCTCGAGAGGAACGTCTTCTAACAGGGAGGGTAGCTCCGTTCGCAGAAAATTGAGGTATTCCGAGCCTGTAAGTCGATGCGGTAGACGAACAGGACCGATAATACGATTGCCCACAATTCCAGCCCAAATATTCAGGGAGAATTCGCTTTGAGTGTTTACGTGCCACCGCGCGTGTGGGTTTTCTTCTGCCCAGACGTGACTGTTGTGGAAGTTGACAACACCACGTCTGTTAAACGACGCCTGGTCGGTGAACAATATCCTCCCTGTAAAGTCATCGTCTTCGCGTAGCTTCTCCAACATCCATGCGCAGAAAGTAGCACGTCTATCGAAGTCACCGTCTTCTAATTCATGCATCCGCTGATAACGGTATGGGTGCATTTGCTGCTGTTTGAGTATCTTCCAAACGACGCTGTTGCTGATTCCCTCTTGCGCGGCGATCTTCCTTGTGCTGCTCGTCGGATCCTCTTCGATGTGGCGCAGTATCCTATTCTCCAGGTCTGAATCGCGTACGTCGCGTCCTCCGGATCTGACTACCGTCAAGCACCCTGTATCGCGCGCTCGCTGGCACACTCGTGTAAAAGTTCTTCTGTCCGGTGCACGTCTCCGCGGAAACCTTTCGCAGTGGATACGACGCGCTTCGCAGGCTTTACCCCTCGCTTCGCCGTAACACAGCAGCATGTCTGTGTACTCAATAAATGTAAATTGTCCGTCGCTCATCGTTCCGAACCACACACGCGTACAAAATTTAAATAATTTAAATAAAAACTAAGTGAAAAAAAATTAAATTAGCACTAACGTTATACTAAAAATAACACTAAATTTAAAAATAAAATTAACATGCAAACTAAAAAAGACTAAAGCTATGAATAATAGTAAAAATAAAAGAATAATTTAAATAAAAAAAAAAGTTGAAATTTAATGCAAAGTAAGCTGCAGAAATATTTCCCGCGACTACAATCCGTGTTCGTTAGCGACTGCAAGCGAACTGAGTCTCCTGTGGAAACCCTTGCGAGAAAATGCCGAAAATGACGCAGTTTTCGGCACTTACGTTCCCACTGTTTCCTTCTAGCTTTATTCATTAGCGAACACGTGTTTTGAAATAGTTAAAAAGCCAGACAGCTCGACGCTAGTTCGCTCTCGAAGGGTTCGTGGCCGGCTCGGGCCCAGAAAGGTGCCCTGACATAAGCCATGCACCCTCGCGGGCGGTCATCCGGCGATGGTCTACGACTTTACCTCAGCGACATTTATTCTGCGGAACAAATGCTTATTGCTCGACGTGAATGGTCTTAAATGCATAAATTTCTTTATCTACAAACTCCACTTTATAATTTCTAGTTTACGCGTGTTTGGAAATGTAATAACAATTTTCGTTTTATTGAAGTCGCACAATGTGGAATTAATATTCGCGGACGCGCAAGTCCACATCGGATCGCATAGGAATCACGGTGATAATTGTCGGTTGCTTTCAAGCTCGGTGTATCTATTGAAATAATCGAGAAACCAAAATGTAAAAATTTTGTTTCCTACTTTTTGCGGTATTCGAGTAATTTAACGTTAATGTTAATGATAAAAATGGAACATGGTAATCAAGGTTGTGATAAGGAGTGAAATCTTACACCATGGTTTCACCTAGCCGTGTGGTATAACGAATATTATTTAATATTATGTTCATTCTTCTTAATGTTCCCGATCATGTAAAAAAATTAAAATATACCACTGTGTTCCTGAGTTATTTCGCACGAAGAATTGACTTTCAAAAATGTGGAATGTTACGGGTAAGATTGTGTAAAGGGCGAAGAGTTGTACCAGACGCAGGATAAACGGAAACCACCTGCGGCGCGTCGCGGCGCTTGAATCTCCTTAAGCGCGTCGCAGCACTTCTTGCCAATAGGTCATTTGATATCCACGGCGGAATAGTTTTCTCCGGCCTTCTCGGCCTTTCCCAAATAAATTTATAGCCATGGACACTTGTTTATTCTTTTGCCTTTTCACTTTCAAGACCTATTCTCTGCGCTCGGGTCTCCTGCGGCCAAGCGAATCTGGCTGCCACATGTGTCTCTCAAGCTATGCAAAAAGAACAGAATAGGTCTTAAAAGTGAAAAGGCAAAAGAATAAACAAGTGTCCATGGCTATAAATTTATTTGGGAAAGGCCGAGAAGGCCGGAGAAAACTATTCCGCCGTGGATATCAAATGACCTATTGGCAAGAAGTGCTGCGACGCGCTTAAGGAGATTCAAGCGCCGCGACGCGCCGCAGGTGGTTTCCGTTTATCCTGCGTCTGGTACAACTCTTCGCCCTTTACACAATCTTACCCGTAACATTCCACATTTTTGAAAGTCAATTCTTCGTGCGAAATAACTCAGGAACACAGTGGTATATTTTAATTTTTTTACATGATCGGGAACATTAAGAAGAATGAACATAATATTAAATAATATTCGTTATACCACACGGCTAGGTGAAACCATGGTGTAAGATTTCACTCCTTATCACAACCTTGATTACCATGTTCCATTTTTATCATTAACATTAACGTTAAATTACTCGAATACCGCAAAAAGTAGGAAACAAAATTTTTACATTTTGGTTTCTCGATTATTTCAATAGATACACCGAGCTTGAAAGCAACCGACAATTATCACCGTGATTCCTATGCGATCCGATGTGGACTTGCGCGTCCGCGAATATTAATTCCACATTGTGCGACTTCAATAAAACGAAAATTGTTATTACATTTCCAAACACGCGTAAACTAGAAATTATAAAGTGGAGTTTGTAGATAAAGAAATTTATGCATTTAAGACCATTCACGTCGAGCAATAAGCATTTGTTCCGCAGAATAAATGTCGCTGAGGTAAAGTCGTAGACCATCGCCGGATGACCGCCCGCGAGGGTGCATGGCTTATGTCAGGGCACCTTTCTGGGCCCGAGCCGGCCACGAACCCTTCGAGAGCGAACTAGCGTCGAGCTGTCTGGCTTTTTAACTATTTCAAAACACGTGTTCGCTAATGAATAAAGCTAGAAGGAAACAGTGGGAACGTAAGTGCCGAAAACTGCGTCATTTTCGGCATTTTCTCGCAAGGGTTTCCACAGGAGACTCAGTTCGCTTGCAGTCGCTAACGAACACGGATTGTAGTCGCGGGAAATATTTCTGCAGCTTACTTTGCATTAAATTTCAACTTTTTTTTTTATTTAAATTATTCTTTTATTTTTACTATTATTCATAGCTTTAGTCTTTTTTAGTTTGCATGTTAATTTTATTTTTAAATTTAGTGTTATTTTTAGTATAACGTTAGTGCTAATTTAATTTTTTTTCACTTAGTTTTTATTTAAATTATTTAAATTTTGTACGCGTGTGTGGTTCGGAACGATGAGCGACGGACAATTTACATTTATTGAGTACACAGACATGCTGCTGTGTTACGGCGAAGCGAGGGGTAAAGCCTGCGAAGCGCGTCGTATCCACTGCGAAAGGTTTCCGCGGAGACGTGCACCGGACAGAAGAACTTTTACACGAGTGTGCCAGCGAGCGCGCGATACAGGGTGCTTGACGGTAGTCAGATCCGGAGGACGCGACGTACGCGATTCAGACCTGGAGAATAGGATACTGCGCCACATCGAAGAGGATCCGACGAGCAGCACAAGGAAGATCGCCGCGCAAGAGGGAATCAGCAACAGCGTCGTTTGGAAGATACTCAAACAGCAGCAAATGCACCCATACCGTTATCAGCGGATGCATGAATTAGAAGACGGTGACTTCGATAGACGTGCTACTTTCTGCGCATGGATGTTGGAGAAGCTACGCGAAGACGATGACTTTACAGGGAGGATATTGTTCACCGACCAGGCGTCGTTTAACAGACGTGGTGTTGTCAACTTCCACAACAGTCACGTCTGGGCAGAAGAAAACCCACACGCGCGGTGGCACGTAAACACTCAAAGCGAATTCTCCCTGAATATTTGGGCTGGAATTGTGGGCAATCGTATTATCGGTCCTGTTCGTCTACCGCATCGACTTACAGGCTCGGAATACCTCAATTTTCTGCGAACGGAGCTACCCTCCCTGTTAGAAGACGTTCCTCTCGAGGTGCGAAGGAATATGTGGTACATGCAGGACGGTGCACCACCACATTCTACCCGTGACGTAGGAGCGCACCTGGACGCGTATTTCCACCGAAGATGGATCGGACGAGGAGGACCCGTACCTTGGCCTGCTCGATCCCCGGATTTAACTCCAATGGATTTTTATTTCTGGGGTCACCTCAAGCAGTTGGTGTATGCAACACCGGTGAATACGGTGGATCAATTGTGGGAGCGAATTCAATACTCATCTGCGTTGGTTCAAAGCATAATGGGGAACTTCGTACTGGTAAGAAGAAATCTTCATCAGAAAATTGAACTTTGCATTCAGGAAAGTGGTGGATACATCGAACACCTCCTGAAGTGCTAACTGTGGATACTCGCGGACGGGACAATCGTGGTGCGTGCGTGTGTAATTTTTGTGGACAATCGCGGACGGGACAATCGCGATGTGTGCGTGTGTGACTTCTGTGAACATTCGCGAACTGGACAATCGAAGTGCGTGTATGCGAGGGTTTGGTGAAAAAATTGTGCGTAGAGAGGAGCGTCCACCCTCTTTACTTGAGAATCCCATCGGGCGGATTTCGATATGCCCATGTGGATTTTGACAAGTAAGCAGGTTGAACGCCATACAACATGAGGTGCATACCTTTCTCACAAGAACACATTGTCGGGTCATAGGGTAAAGTAGGTCACGGTGTCACGACGTCGGTAAGTAGCCGTTGCATGTAGTAAATGAGTGCCACTGAGCGGAGCCTGCTGACTCGCTCCAGCGAGCGTCAGATTGCCTGTCTACAGGCGTTTTTTTAAACATCGATATCTCGCAAACAAAGCCTTAAACGCAAAATCGCTATTCTTGATTTTCGATTTATATTGGTCCATAGAACCACCCCTTAAAATATTGACATGCAGTTGCAGAACACCCTGTATAGTGCTTGATGAAAAAAAAAAATAAAAAAAATCGTACGTCGGGGATCGATCGCAGAACTTCTGGATTACAATTCACGAAATCATCTTACGTCGCTACCGTAGATCTTGGAGTGGGGGTCACATTTCTAATATATCCGGAGGTCTGTATCTTTAACTGCTTATATTTTAAAAACTATGAGGTAACTGCGGTTAATATTTCACATACATCATTAGGGTCGTCTATGCTATAATCTCGCAAAAACTCGTTAAAATCGAAGTCGGACAGTTGGGGTCCTTCCCTTGTGAGTGAGGCATTATCCCATGTGAAAATTTCGGGCGAAACATTTTGTCATTTAACATAGAAAATGTTATACGGCTCGATCGGCTGCAAAAATGTAACGCGAAAAATGTTATGAAAATGTGTAACGCTGGAATGTAAATAAATAAAAATACCGCTAGGTGGCGCTTGGGGATGACGGCGCCCAAGGTAGTCAGGATGTGACTGCATTAAGAAGCTAATTAGTCAGGCAATTAGTTACGCTGGAACTGTCTTGTAATTATTTTCCAATATTCCGATATTCTGTGCTCTCGAAGGGTTAACTGTATTAAGCCTGTCCATTTTCTTTCTTCCACGCTTTTATTTCAAAAAGTAAGAAACAAAAAAAGACAGAATAGGTCGCCCGAAACAACGAATCCACAATTTTTTTCTCATAAACTAAATACACATGCACCACAATTGCTGCGGCCGTGAATGTCTATGCATACACGCGACTGTCCCATCTATGAGTATCCACGATTTGCACAAACCTTATTATTCCAGATGTTTGTCGCGTCTACCATCCACTTGAAAACAGTGATCAACTCTTTAACGCAAGTCGTGTCACAGTTTCCGTAAGTCTGTTATTATTGTCAGAGGACATCACCATGTTAGCGCATTCCGCAAATGTACACGAACCTTTGGACATCTGGCACCACTATCACCACACGTAACCGATTGTAACAAAAAGTAGCTGTAATATTGGCATTATGTATCTAGAAACTGAAATAATCAAATTCTAAGAACTAAACTAAATGGGAAAACGAAAGTAAAACAATAGAACTAAACGCAATATTACAGGTATGCCCAATACTAAAACTCAAAGTACAACTAGAATGTTTAAATCGTTCCGTATTCAACATCGTACAAGCAGCAACTGTCTGGATCATGCCGAATCGTCGCGAGTCGTATCTACGGAAGGTGTTTGGTTGTATTTGTTATTCTTTCGGCCGTAGAAAGGGGCAACAGTGTTGCCCTTTTCTACCGACGACTCGTGACGATTCGGCATGCATCGGTTGAACATTATTTCTGGACGATCGAGGCAGTTGCTGTTTGTACGCTGTTGAATACGGAATGGTGTTTAAACATTTCAGTTACGCTTTGAATTTTAGTATTCGGCATAAATTTAATATTGCATTTAGTTCTATTGTTATTACTCTCGATTTTTAATTTAGACTAATTCTTAGAACTTGATTATTTCAATTTCTAGATACGCAATCTCAATTTTACAGCTACTTTTTGTTACAATCGGTTACATGCGGTGACAGTGGTGCCAAGTGTCCAAAGGGTCGTGTAGATTTGTGAAACGCGTCTATATGATGATGTTCTCTGACAATAATAACAGACTTCCCAAAACTGTGACACGACTTGCGTTAAAGATTGAATCACCGCATTCAAGCGAGTGGTGGAGACGAGAAACATCTCTTGGAATAATAAGTTTAATGCAAATCATGGATACTCGTAGATAAGACAATCGTGGTGCATGTGTCGTTGATCTTCGTGTGCTGCAAATTTCTGTGTTGAAGGGTGTATTGTGAACAACGCGGACGGGACAATCGCAGTGCATGTGTATTTGGTTTTTGGAAACAAAATTGTGGATTGAAGGCTGCCGTCACCCTCTTTACTTGATAATCCCATCGGGCGGGTTTCGATATGTACATGTGGATTTTTACAAGCAAGCAGGTTGAAAACTGTACATCGTAACGCGTGTGCCTCTTGGGTGTCAGATTACGCGGTGTGGTAGGTCATGGTTTTTCTTCCATGTAGCCAGTGACTGCCACTGAACGCAGCTGCTGGACCGGAGCCTCGCGCGTCAGATTGCCTGTCGGCAAGCGTTCGACCGCCGTTTTTTTTTTTAAATATCGGTAGCTCGTAAACAAAGCCTCAAACGCAAAATTGTCACTCTTGATTTTCGCTTCATTTTGGCCTGTAGAATCACCCCTTAAAATATTTGCAGAGGGTTGCATTACACCCTATATCAGAGTTGTCTAACTGCTGCTCCCGAGTAAATTTCCCCTCTTAACACTACCCCCCCTAAGGCTCAGAAGTTACGGCCGAGTCGGCCACTGTCGCTGCAAGGGGTCGAGGGACGACGCCTTCCCACTATGGCCCCAACGACAGCTTTCGTTTACCCGCGCAGTGTTAGGAGACGGAGAAAGAGAGAAAAAGAAGAAGAAATGTGTCGGGAATCATATTCTTGTTTAAATGGCCAAAATTTACTATTAAAAATGTCCCTGAAACTTAGAAATTAGATTAATCATTATACATACTATAAATCCCACCATTGGAGCC
Organism: Holcopasites calliopsidis; assembly: GCA_023838395.1. Taxonomy (NCBI): domain Eukaryota; kingdom Metazoa; phylum Arthropoda; class Insecta; order Hymenoptera; family Apidae; genus Holcopasites; species Holcopasites calliopsidis. Next base: position 105,045 of record JALHAQ010000101.1, read on the forward strand.
TGAAAAACGAAAGTATACCTAAAACTAAAAAGTTAGTAAATTAATAGGCAATTACAAAGGTGTGTAATAAGAAAAGTATTTTTAATGCGAACATTGCGGACGAATTGCATCTCTGACGAGCGCCGGTATGTCAACCGGAATTGCAAAAGATGTAATTCGTAATAAATGTGCAAGTGATGAGTCTGACAGTTTTGTTCGTCTTAAAGACTTAATGTGCTTTATGGATGAAAAAGCACTTTCGCACATGTACGTTGAACCGAACATTGAACAAATTTTGAGGCCAAAATTTCGTAATTTCGGATATTTATCCTGAGGTAAAAGTTTAAAAAGTCTAGTCCGACTCCCTGTCTATTAATAAAAAACTGATCCGCTTGTAAATCACACAATTCGATGCGGTACTCTGAATTTTGATCCGAAATACTAATTTTCATGGGGTTATTAAAAATGGCCATATCCCCCTTCAGTAGATCAAAATCTTTGAAACGAACATCAAACTCATCAACTATAGTACGCAATGTAGATGCTAACATACTAAAATTTGCATCTGAAACTGAAAGCTCTTTTTTCAGTTCATCGCAACTACGGAAATTGTACAATTCGTTTCTAGAAATTTCAATAGAAAATAAATCAAACGGATTTCGATAACCGCTTATGCAACTAATTAAATCCGAAACTGTTTTGGTCACGTTTTTGAAGTTTTAAATTTAGACAATTGAGGTGATACGTTACATCCATAATAAAGACCAAATCCTTCAAAAACACTAGATCCCTCAATTTTGATAATATTTCGCCCGAATTCTTAACATGCTTATCTAGAAAAATATGTATATCCTTCCGAAGAGCAAAAAAAACGCTGCAGGGTCTTCCCTGCACTGAGCTACCGAATTTCCGAAAATAAATTAATGTCACCGTAACTCGCATTTACCTCTTCCAAAAACGATTGAAATTTCCGGTGGAAAAGTGATTTGTTGCCCCCACGAATCGTGTTCAGAATCTTGGTGACTGTTTTCATTGTTGAAGACAGCCGTACCACTTTCACACACAAAGTTTCTTGGTGTACAGGGTGTAACGTAAAAGGTGTATGAGCCGGAAATGGGAGATTCCTGAGGCGAAACTGAACAACTTTTTCCTTTGCCAAAATGTCGTCTCAGGCTTTGTTTTAGAATTGTTAACGAAAAGCACTGAGCAATTAGAGCGCGCGTAGAGCCGGGCGCTCAGAGACGGTCCACGGCGCGTCGTGCTAGGTAGCGACGTTCCCGTGGACCGTCCCTGAGTGCGGACTTTACGCGCGCTCTAATTGCTCAGTGTTTTTCGTTAACAAATCTAAAACAAAGCCTGAGACGACATTTCGGCGCTCAGGGACGGTTTTTGAATTGTTAACGAAAAACACTGAGCAATTAGAGCGCGCGTAGAGCCGGGCGCTCAGAGACGGTCCACGGCGCGTCGTGCTAGGTAGCGACGTTCCCGTGGACCGTCCCTGAGTGCGGACTTTACGCGCGCTCTAATTGCTCAGTGTTTTTCGTTAACAATTCAAAAACCGTCCCTGAGCGCGGGCTCTACGCGTGCTCTAATTGCTCAGTGTTTTTCGTTAACCATTCAAAAACAAAGCCTTAGACGACATTTTGGCAAAGGAAAAAGTTGTTCAGTTTCGCCTCAGGAATCCCCCATTTCCGGCTCCTACACCTTTTACGTTACACCCTGTATAATGCAGTGTAGCATACTGCATTGTACACCATTTTCCCTTACGATTGCTCTCAATCCACATTTGCTTTCGATCATTGCTGGTGCCCCATCCGTCACAGTAGCCGAACATTTGTGGAAACTACCAATAAATTCGGTCACATACTTATTAACCGCGTTAAAAATGTCAATACGCTTGCAAGACCTGTACAAGGAAGCTAAGTTTAAGAGTTTCCCGTTAATAAATCATCGTGAATAATTCGAACAAATATTAACAATTGGCTAACATCCGAAACGTCCGTACTTTCGTCCAAACATAAACAATAAAAACGACAATTCTGTAATAACATTTTTAAACTACCTTGAATTTGTAAGCCCATTGATTTTAGCCGAGAAGTTACTATTTGATGCAAAAGAGCGACACTTTTATAGCTTTCTACCGCTGCTTCGTTGTTAAATGTACGTGCCATTTCAATGGCACAACGCTTAATTATTTCGCCATCTCTTAAGCGTTTTTTAGAGCGCGCGATTCCTAAAGAAACAGCAAACGAAGCTGTAAGACTTTGTTGTTGAAAACCAATTGTACCATCAATGACGGGTGACTCTATCATATATTTCGATTTTATATCTACAATTAAACGCAATATTTCTTCCTGTGAAAATTGATGATACTTATCTTTATGATAATTGTTATGACGCGAAAAATTAAATGACCGAATACACGTAAAAATTTTGCCACAAATGGGGCATTGTGGCTGGGCATCAGCATTCATCGTAAAAAAATAGTCAGTTTCCCAATTGGAATAAAACTGATTATTTCTTTGAATTCTCGCTACCTTTGCCATTGATACGGATTTTTGTATATGTAAAATAAAAATTCAAGAACAATGAAACAACAATGAAAGAACAATGAAAGAAAAAAGGAATAAATTAAATAACGAATAATCTGCAAAAATCCTGTATCAATGGTGCAGAACGGAATTGAAGGGAAGGATATGGATAAATAAAGAAGAAAATAAGGATAAATACGTGATACTGGTATGAGCTTTAGGAATTCTTCGGGAAACTGCGAATATGATTTGGGTGCTGCGTGACTCTTGCTGTCTTCGAGAATGGCCTTTAAATAATTGGTGCAATGCACGCGCTGAACGCAACATAAACAAAAGGCCACGCATGCCAGTTCGAATATAGTGGGGGTAGCGTTAAGAGGGGAAATTTACTCGGGAGCAGCAGTTAGACAACACTGCCCTATATATTCAAATACGGGATGCGGCAATAACTAGGTCTACTTTGAATATTTCGGACATTATTCGAGACATGGAAAATTTTATTTAAAAAGGTTGTACGGTGAGAAGAGAACCATAATACAGGGTGTAACGTAAAAGGTGTAGGAGCCGGAAATAGGGAATTCCTGAGGCGAAACTGAACAACTTTTTCCTTTGCCAAAATGTCGGCTGCGGCTTTGTTTTTGAATAGTTAACGAAACACACTGGCCATTCAGAGCGCGCGTAGAGCCCGCGCTCAGGGACGGTCCACAGCGCATCGTGCTAGGTACCGACGTTCGACCGGTGCCCCGAATAGTACGCGCCGGTATAGCACGAAGCAAAAGTTAACATCGAATTATTCATTATTAATTAATGGAAATTAACTAAAATATAAATGAAATTAATTTGCCGTTATCAATTGAACAAAAAAGTATTAGAACGGACTAACTAACGTGTCTATCCAGTACAACGTACGTTAAATTTTAAACAATTCGCCAACAACTAAAATTAGACTTACCCGTTTCTCCAAAAATGAACCTGCTTCGACGAAAATAGGTCACTGTGTCATCCTACCGATCCTGACCATTGCAAGTAGGTATCCCGTAGTGCAAGACAGCTGATGTTACGGCCAGGTCAGCGAACTCACTTTATTTGACAAAACCTACTACCTGCACGGCAACTATCACTGGGTTATTCTACCGATCCTGGCCACTCGAAGAACAAACACATGGTGCACAAGAGCCGATGTCTCGGTTGGAACAGTGAAAGAACTTCGTTTCACAAAATCTCCATCATTGCACGATCACTGTCACTTTGTTCTTCAAGATTTGAATTTACGGAATAAGTTGTTCCCACGTATGAATAATTGGTTGCCCCGAAAGGGGCCGATTGTTTTTAACTTTGAAGGGGCTGGATACGGCCGCTGCTACTACCGAATACACTTTTCCACGTTCGGAAATTTCGTTGTCTTGTTTCCGAGCAGGTAATAATTGACAAGCTTTGCGTTTTAGAAGTTAACTCTTATTTTATCCAAAGTAAAAACAGCAATTGCAGTACCGGAGAGATCTTTACTGCTGGGCGTTCGGACTAATTCTGTCTTGAGAAATTGTGACGCGCTTTGTAACGGTGGACAAGGGGCTGTTCGAAGAATGTTATAAGGGAGAGTTACGGGTCGTCGCGGGGAGCGCGCTATATGGTGAAAAGGCCCTTGAGGCCCACGTGCTGGCCAGCAGAGTTTTTCGGTTCCCAGGAAACTCGGCCGTGATGAACTTAATGAAGACACTTTCTAATCGCTGGCAAAGCGCTGCGGACAGTTCAAGACACTGTTAGATGTCTTTTACTACATCCTTTGTAATGCTATACCTTTTCCGGCGACTGGAAAATGTCTTCACTAAGTTCATCACGGCCGAGTTTCCTGGGAACCGAAAAAATCTGCTGGTTAGCACGTGGGCCTCAAGGGCCTTTTCACCATAAACCGCTCCTCCCGTGGCGACCCGTAACTCTCCCGTATAACATTTTTCCAACTACCCCTTGTCCACCGTTGCAAACCGCGTCACAATTTCTCACGACAGAATCAGTCCGAATGCCCAGCAGTAAAGATCTCTCCGGTACTGCAATTGCTGTTTTTACTTTGGATAAAATAAGAGTTAACTTCTAAAACGCAAAGCTTGTCAATTATTACCTGCTCGGAAACAAGACAACGAAATTTCCGAACGTGGAAAAGTGTATTCGGTAGTAGCAGCGGCCGTATCCAGCCCCTTCAAAGTTAAAAACAATCGGCCCCTTTCGGGGCAACCAATTATTCATACGTGGGAACAACTTATTCCGTAAATTCAAATCTTGAAGAACAAAGTGACAGTGATCGTGCAATGATGGAGCTTTTGTGAAACGAAGTTCTTTCACTGTTCCAACCGAGACATCGGCTCTTGTGCACCATGTGTTTGTTCTTCGCGTGGCCAGGATCGGTAGAATAACCCAGTGATAGTTGCCGTACAGGTAGTAGGTTTTGTCAAATAAAGTGTGTTCGCTGACCTGGCCGTAACATCAGCTGTCTTGCACTACGGGATACCTACTTGCAATGGTCAGGATCGGTAGGATGACACAGTGACCTATTTTCGTCGAAGCAGGTTCATTTTTGGCAAAGGAGGTATGTCTAATTTTAATTGTTGGCGAATTGTTTAAAATTTAACGTACGTTGTACTGGATAGACACGTTAGTTAGTCCGTTCTAATTATTTTTTGTTCAATTGATAACGGCAAATTGGTTTCATTTGTATTTTAGTTCATTTGCATTCATGAATAATGAATAATTCGATGTTAACTTTTGCTCCGTGCTATTCCGGCGTGTACTGTTCGGGGCGCCAGTCGAACGTTGCTACCTAGCACGACGGGCCGTGGACCGTCCCTGAGCGCGGGCTCTACGCGCGCTCTGAATGGCCAGTGTTTTTCGTTAACAATTCAAAAACAGAGCCTCAGCCGACATTTTGGCAAAGGAAAAAGTTGTTCAGTTTCGCCTCAGGAATCCCCCATTTCCGGCTCCTACACCTTTTACGTTACACCCTGTATAGTAGTAATAATCTTTTATGACCATCCTTGAGTCTTGTGATTACTGTAAACAAAGTTCCTCCATGCCTCTAGAAACGACGCAGAATTTCAAGGTGATAAAAGTTAGTGTCGCATCCTGCATTTTATTTCGCGAAAACTTCAATTTTAATTATTTAAAAATTGAGAATGCCCTTATCTCGCTTACATGAAAATGTTAATTAATGCATTTTGTCTGTACAACAACGATATATAATATTTATTGAAATTTTGAAATACCTATGTATAAATATAGTGTTCCGAGATTAGACCAGACCATGGCATTATTCAATTCCTTATCAATCGCCATGATGAAAGCGTGCTGTGCTAATGCATAATTCCTTATGTATGGTGACATACAAATGACACCCAAAAGATTCCAATGTAGCCATACAGAGGGGCATAATTTAACGGCATGCTTCGCAGCAGCTAGACATTTACTAGCAAAACTCTTCTTTTTGGCCGACGGATCAAGTTGTAGTCGCAGTAAGTAACATATTGCTAAATCGTGCCATAATAAAGCTAATTTTGGAGAAATAGACAATGCACAACAATAACATCTGTAATAGAAACATTTATTAAGTTTTTATAAACTACGTATAATAATATTTTTAGTATGCTTTCCGCTGTAAATTAAATGTATTACTCATTATATAAGTTAGACTTTGTTAATCTGTTATCTCTTAAAACCTATGTCTTGAAACTGTCTATAGGATAACTCGAAAACGTTTTAAACGCGTATCTTAATGTTTAGTGTAGATATTCCCTATAACGTTCCCTATGGAATTGTACATATTATTTGAAACTTTTAAATAACCATTTTATGGAGTATACAGGGTGTCCCAGAACTACCTTAAGAGCCGAAAAGGGGTGATAGCTGAGGTGATTCTGAACACCTTTTTCCTTTGCGAAAATGTTGTTTGAGGCTTCGTTTTTAAATAGTTAACGAAAAACACTGAGCAATCAGAGCGCGCGTAGAGCCCGCGCTCAGGGACGGCGCACGGCGTGTCGTGCTAGGTACCGACCTTCGACCGCCGCCCTGAACAAAACGCGTCGGTATAACACGGAACAAAAGTTAACATCGAATTATTCATTATTAATGAATAGAAATGAACTAAAATACAAACGAAATCAATTTGGCGTTATCAGTTGAACAAAAAAGAATTAGAATCGGCTGACTAACGAGTCTATCAAGTACGACGTATGTTACATTTTAAACAATTCATCAACAATTGGAATTAGACTTACCTGTTTCTCCAGAAATGAACCTGCTTAGATGAAAATGGGTCACTGTCCTCCTACCGATCATTCGTATCATTACATCAAGGAGTAACACGTGATGCACAACAGCTGACGTTCCACGGTCAGGTCAGACATTTCACTTCACTTCTCGAATTTTACTGTACTGCACGATCGCTGTCACTTTTGTGAGGGTGTAACGTCACCTTCTGCAAAACTTTTAAGGGGTCATTCTACAGGCCAAAACAAGGCGAAAATCAAGAATGACAATTTTGCATTTGAGGCTTTGTTAATTTGATACCGGTGTTTGAAAAAACGGGCAGCTGTGTTTAGTGGTAGTCATTCGCTACATGGAAGAGAAACCATGACCTACCGAACCGCGTAATCTGACATCCAAAAAAGGCACACGTTGTACGTTGGACAGCATTCAACCTGCTTACTTGTAAAAATCCACATGGGCATATCAAAACCCGCCCAATGGTATTATCAAGTAAAGAGGGTGACGGCCTTCAATCCACAATTTTGTTCTCGAAAACCAAATACACACACATTCACGATTGTCCCGGCCGCGAATATGTATGCGTACACGCGATTGTCCCGTCCACCATTGTTCACAACCTTCAGCACAGAAATTTACAGCACACGAGGATCAAATACACCTGTCCCACGATTGTCCTATCTGCGAGTGTCCACGATTTGCAATAAACTTATTATTCCACTAGAATGTTTAAATCGTTTCGTATTCAATGTCGTACAAGCAACAACTGTCTCGACCGTTTAGAAATAATAATCTACCGATGCACGCCGAATGGTCGCGATTCGCGTCTAGAGAAAGCATTCGGCGGCATTTGTTATTCTTTCGGCCGTAGAAAGGGGCAACAGTGTTGCCCTTTTCTGCCGACGACGCAGATACGACGATTCGGTATGCATCGGTAGATCATTATTTCTAGACGATCGAGACAGTTGCTACTTGTACGACGTTGAATACGGAACGATATAAGCATTCTAGTGGAATAATAAGTTTAGTACAAATCGTGGACATTCGCAGATAGGGCAATCGCATGTGCGCATACACATTCGCGACCGGGACAATCGTGAATGTGTGTGTAATTGGTTTTCTTGAACAAAATTGTGGATTGAAAGGCCGTCACCCTCTTTACTTGATAATCCCATTGGGCGGGTTTTGATATGCCCATGTGGATTTTTACAAGTAAGCAGGTTGAATGCTGTGCAACGTACAACGTGTGCCTTTTTTGGATGTCACATTACGCGGTTCGGTAGGTCATGGTTTCTCTTCCATGTAGCGAATGACTACCACTGAACACAGCTGCCCGTTTTTTCAAACACTGGTATCAAATAAACAAAGCCTCAAATGCAAAATTGTCATTCTTGATTTTCGCCTTGTTTTGGCCTGTAGAATCGCCCCTTAAAATGTTTGCAGAAGGTTGCGTTACATCCTCACAGAAGTGACAGCGGTCGTGCAGTAAAGTAAAATTCGAGAAGTGAAGTGCGATGACTGACCTGAGAGTGGAACATCAGCTGTTGTGCATGACGTGTTACTCCTAGATGTAATGATACGAATGATCGGTAGGACGACAGTGACCCATTTTCGTCGAAGCAGGTTCATTTCTGGAGAAACAGGTAAGTCTAATTCTAATTGTTGGTGAATTGTTTAAAATGTAACATACGTTGTACTTGATAGAGTCGTTAGTCAGTCGATTCTAATTCCTTTTTGTTCAACTGATAACGACAAATTGATTTCGTTTGTATTTTAGTGCATTTCCATTCATGAATAATGAATAGTTCGCTGTTAACTTTTGCTCCGTGTTATACCGACGCGTTTTATTCGGGGCGACGGTCGAACGTCGCTACCTAACATGATACGCCGTGCGCCGTCACTGAGCGTGGGCTCTACGCGCGCTGTGATTGCTCAGTGTTTTTCGTTAAATATTTAAAAACGAAGCCTCAAACAACATTTTCGCAAAGGAAAAAGATGTTCAGAATTACCTCAGCTATCACCCCTTTCCGATTCTTGAGGTAGTTCTGGGACACCCTGTATATGAACATTTACTCTAATAAACTACGGCAATCAAATACAAAATAAGAAGTTGGTGGGTAGCTCTGTCATCTGCAAACTGCAGATGTAAGTTATAAGTAAAGCATAATAATTAATCTATAATAAAAAATGATAATTATGCAGTGCAGAATCGGCCTCGCCGATATCAGTGAAATTGAAATATGTTGCCAAGGTCATCATTTGAACAATTTGTTCCTATACATGTTACCGCCGCACGGCCTTAGTTTCCAAGATATACAGGGTCTCCCAGAACTACCCATAGAGCCGAAAAGGGGTGATAGCTGAAGTGATTCTGAACACTTTTTTCTTTTTCGTAAATATTGTTTGAGACTTCGTTTTGGAATGGCTAACGAAAAACATTGACCAATTCGAGCGCGCGTAGACCCCTTACTCAGGTACGAGAGTGTTGTGTTAGAGACTAATGGTCGGTCGCGGCTGTGAAAGTGAGCAAGTCGCTCGATCTATTAGGAAGCGTGAAGAAAAAGTTATGTCGAATATATTAAAAAAATTTCATACATCTTAAAGGGCGAACTTTACCAATTCACAATAATACTTCTTGAAGGTTCTAGGTGGCGCTTGGGATTACGACGTTCAGAGTGTAACACTGGATAGTAAATGAATAAAAATACCGATAGGTGAAACTTGGGGATTACTGTGCTCACAGCATTGAGGATGTGACTATATTAACAAGCTAATTAGTCAAGCGATTAGTTACTCTGGATCCGTCTTCTGATTACTTTCGTTTAAAATGTCGAAATCGAAATTATTCGCTCTTATACAGGGCGATTTGCCCGCCAGTAGACTTGAAAGAAGTGTCGCCGCCTAAACGTCTGGAACTTTTATCTGATGCAATCCCGTGTAAAAATCTCGGATGACATATGTTGTCCTTTTCTGTTCCTCGCTATCACTTGACACAGTGACTCTGTCCATCGCCAGTTGTTTAGGTTACTACGGAGCAGACGACTAAGTGTCTATGTCAAATAAAAGTAGGGATGGGATCAAGTCCAATATGTACTCATGAATCCGAGTTAATTTCAATAACCAAGTTTGATTTCATGGGTTTTGATTACTACTCAAAAACAATACACTAATATTTTATACAAGTTAGTTTCGAACTTTAGAATGAGTACCTGCAGGTTCGAAAACGTACTGAAGGGATAGTTGTGGGATGATCAATTTATCCTAACGGGACGTGTAAAAGTATGGTAAATGATAAAAATAACAGTTCGTACACTAACACAATTTATTTGTGATTTGTGTACCACGTATAACTTTTTAAAACCAGATCGTGCGTGACGTACTCTTCGCATATTTTTAGTTGACTCTCTCATCACCGTCGAATCTTGCGCTTCTTAAAGGTGACTCTACGCGGATACAAAAATCGCTTCTACCAATTGGCGCCTTCTATTTTAGTTTACGCCAATGGTGTTATTTCTCTGACTTTTCACCTGTTTCCGGTGGAGATACGCTAAAATAAGGGTGGACGCCGGTTCGCACTTTTAGCGGTCTTCGGAAATTTCCCGCAGGTAAGGTTGCCACGGGCAATCTGCTGGACACCTGATGGCCTCGTGCCCAGAATATTCTGCGGACTTAGGTCTTACGACGTGTGCCATTAACCGTCGAAGTTCAATTCTATAATCTTTAAAAATACAACTTAATAAAGGTAAAGAGCAATTCCAGAACTTTCAACGATTTCCCTAAACACATGCGTCGCAACCACGCTCCCTGCTGCAAACCGGCTGACCACATGTAGCTGGTCGCTACAGTACTAGTAAGTAGTTCGATGTCAGGAAGATTCGAACCTTTCATAAGTAGTACCCTAACTCCGTATGCGAATGAGATAAAAATATCAGATTGCCTATTGTCACTATTATGTACATGCAATAACATTTAGAGATGGGATAAAGTACAGGGTGTAAAGAAATTATACGTAACGACCACCACAGACTGATACTACACCTTTAGATCGGTGGACATTTACGAAAAAAAGCCAGAAATTGTATTCAATGTCCCATTTTAACGAAACTTGCTTGCGAGTATCTTTGTATCATCGGAACATCTGTCTTCTCAGAAAGAATATTTTCGAAGGCAGGAAACATTACTGATGAAAAGCGAAATGAGTTAAAACCAAAAATTGTAAACCAATTATCATTTCTAAATACTTGCAGATCTACAAATGTAAATAAATAAATAAATTGTTCGAAATGTAGCAAACAAATTGATCTTGTTAAAAAAATATGGGTAAATAAATGTAATCTAGACAATTTGTATACAGATTTCACTAAACCACATACAATTGCAGAGAATAGAGGACTTCTTATTGAAGTACTCATAAAAGGTTCGAAGCTACTCAGCGAGGGTTCAAGTGTACTTGAAAGTATTGCTTTCCTTTTTCGAAGTACTTATGAAACATTCGAAACTGTCCAGTTAGATTCGAACCTACTTGTAACGTGCTTTATCCCATCTCTAAATAAAAGCGAGAAACAGAAAAGGACACAACACGTCGTCCGAAATTTTTACATAGAACTGCATTGGGATAAGAGTTTTAGACGGCGGCGGCACTTCTTTCAAGTCGACTGGCGGGCGAATCACCCTGTATGTTGTGCCCTGATAACATGAAGTAGTTGACATTGTTGCATCAACATAGAAGATTCTCGAAACCGAGCTGTAGAATAAGCAGAAACCCATACAGTGCAAATTCAGCACAATGTGGTTATTCCATTTTGCCTCACGCTAAAGTTGCTGTCAATATATGATGTCGCGCGACTTCTTCTACCATTTTTTCCACCATCCGAAGCTGGTAATAAAAACCATTGGTAATAAAAACACTACCGAATAAATAATAATTATAAGTTGTCTCTGGCAAGTTCTAGAAAGCTACAATAAGGTTAATGAAATTCGCCTGATGGATTCCAATCCTATGTCCGCTCACAAATCCAAATGAGCCAGAATCCCGCACCCGTTCCGAAACGTAACTCTCGAGGAACAACATGTGTCTGTGCAAAGTGTAGATGATTTCCTCAACACTGGCGATGAAAGTGTTGGCGTTGATATTTAATGCTCTTGAAGAGTTGACTACGTTAAGTTTTCATTGAGGATCAGCGGTCGACGAAAGACTTTTTGTACTTTTTTGAATCTAGTAGCTTCCAAGTACAGTAAAGATATTGTTTATAAGCAGTTATACGTCGACCGACAAGTCGTATCTTAAGGTATTTATCCAGCTGACAGTAAATCCCTAGTGAATCACACTCCAGTGTGTTTCTCATGAATGGACACTGCTCCAAAAGTAGCTGCTGAAAAGCGGCAGTCAACTGCCCGAGAATAGCTAGTGTCGTGACCTGCTCCCAAGTGGATACAGAAAAGCATTACTGTCTGAATGCCACTTTCACAATTCGAAAATGGTTCGAATTCTGAGATTAGCTCTCGGAAAGTAGCGCGTCATTTAAGAGTAAGGTAGAATAAAAAGGAATGGTCGAAAGGTGAAACATTCGACTGTAATTAACGCGAACGAATATAAATCGATGTTATAGAATATAAAATACATTTAATACAGAAAGAAACATACAAAATCTCACAATAGTAAGCTACAGTACTTCGCTGAAATAAGCGACCGGCTCGGGACCGGTCCGTTGCTTGTATCGGATAGGTCTACTATTTCGGCTTGGCTTTAATCTCCAAGGTGTCGAAAGCGAACACGGTCAACGAGCGAGGGGCTCGAGATAGCGGCAAGCCATAAAGGCTTCCGTCGAGGTGAAATGTTATACTTTAGAGGATAGAATATGCATGCTCTCTCATTTTAACACTAAGCGATTCAAGTCGCTTGCAGACTTCCTTCCGGAACAGGAAGACAAGATGTT